>SZWC01003377.1:155542-199424 GCA_023375785.1 Penium margaritaceum
CACTTTCCAACACGCTCCTCTCATACACTTTGACTTTGGAGGGGGGGAAGGGAAATTAGTCCCCCCCCCCCCCAAAAGTGAGAAGTGTATTGGATGAGTGTACCAGTGAGTGTATTGGATAGACTACAAAAATAATACACAAGCGTATTTGTTTCCCAATGTAAGAAAACAGATCGAGAGCTTCGATTGTGATATGGCCAATACATCACCGTCAGTGCAGTGTGATCTACAAAAAGGCACACCGACCGGATCCCTCCTCTCCCATCCAAGACACCTCTAGAGTAGTTGGGGTGTATCTCAACTACCCTGAAAAAAAGTACACAAGTGTGTTTTTACACTTGTGTACTAATACGACCCTTCTCCATGTACACCTCCCAATACACCCCTCCAATACACTTTGTCTTTGGAGGGAGGGAGGGAGACTAGCCCCACCATCCCCCTAAAAAATGGAAAGTGTTTTGGATAGACAACCAAAACAATACACGAGTTTATTTCTTCTTTATAATGCGAAAATGGATCCAGAGTATCGATCATGACATCGCCAATGTATCGCTATCGGCACGGTGCGATCTGAAAAATGGCACACCGACTGGATCCCTCCCCCCTCCAAGACACCTATAGGGTATTGAGGGAGTGTATGGAGGGGTGTATCTCGTATACCCTGAAAAACTTACACAAGTGTACTAACACGACCCCCCTGCAGATACACTTCTAAATACACCTCCCCAGGATACTTCGATTTTGGAGGGGGGGAGGGGACTATTCCCACCACCCCCCCCCCCCCCCCCCAAAATTGGAAAGTTTATTGGGTGAATGTGTGTATTAGTGAATCAAATAGACAAGCAAAAGAATGCACAAGTGTTCTTTTTTGTTACCCTTATAGAAACATGTCCGGAGCATTGATCTTGAAATCTCAACGCTTCTTAGAAAGGATAAAATTATGCGAGGTGCCAAATTCCATTCTACCTTTGATGCAGACTCCCCTCCGCGTCTTATTACCTATCCGCAATGTTGTGAAAGATCCTCATGCTGCGGAGAGGCCTAGAGTCAGGGCGCCACGCTGATGAATGCCTGTTTTCCACATGGTGATCGCGCTACTCGCAAGAAAACACGTAACGAGGAAATTTGTTTGACTTGCCTCACTCGTAAATAATTGTGATCAATATAATCACAGATATTATGCTGCTGCAGAGTAGTTAGGTACAATGCTTGAAATTCTGTACGGTACAGCCGTGAATCAATGAACCACATCTAAGTCCTCGGCGCATCCGATCGTACGCGTCACCTGCATGATTCGGCAACAATTTTGTGATCTGTTTGGCAGATGACACTTCTTCGATGCGAAGTAGGTTGGAAGTTCCCCTTAACCATGCAAACCACCTAGTGATTTGAGAACATATTATGTTCACCAATTGCGGCCGTTGGATCGGCATTCATGCTAGGTGAAAATTGCAACAACGGGTCTTGACATCGATGTTGTTCGACCTCAGCATGAGTTACGCATCATATCACGTGCTCGACATTTTTTCTCTAGGCGTTGTTGAAGCAGGCTCCTGCCCTTGTCGTTATTTTCCCACGTCAGTCGGCATCACTGCGTTTTGCAAACCTAGCAGCTTGGATACACTTACCCTCTTAGAAAACAAAAAAAAGTAATAACCTGCTTATGCCCATAGATTGATGTCGGTACGCTGCGAGCTAGGAGATGGTACCCCGGGAGGACTCCCTCCCCCAAGAAACAACCAATGTATTAGGAGAGTGTGTTGGGAGGTGTATCTAGCATGCAAAAAAAAAAGCGTACACAAGTGTTTTTGTACACTTGTGTACTAGTACGACCGTCCTCCAGAGACACTTCCAAATACATCTCCCTATACACTTCGACTTCGGAGGGGGGCGGGTGGAGGGGGGCGTCGCGCATGACCATGTCACTCTCGAGAACCAGGCCACCTTTATTCCTGCATAATGTTTGCGCTACTCGTTTACATGATGGGGTTCACTTATGCGCTAGTATAAACACTACAAACAGAAATAGATCTTTTAGAGAGTACAATGGTGGATTTGAATTTCGAAAATCAAATTTTGAAGTGATTTGGAACATATTTTCTTGATCTTGTGTCTCAAAATGTTTTGAAGGGCATCAAAATTTCAAAAACTTTCCATGGAATTCTTGTAGTCATGTTCATAGAAGTCACTGTGTACATGATTGTAGTAAGCAATATCTAAGAAGCATTGTCAATTATCCGTGGTTTTTTCTTTGAAGGATCCTCAGAATATGTCTCAGTCTTGTACATAAGTTATCGAGTGTGTGCATCTGGGATGATTGGGCGTAAATGGTGCAATGAACACGTGAGCTCTTTCAAGACCCTTTGCCACGTGTCAAGACCATGTTCCCTTCAAGATCTCTAAGCTCTGTCATGTCAATCCTAAGGAAAATGACATTTTTTCCTTGTAAAACCCATCCCCACCTTGGTTTTCTATGATGGCCACTCATCTACCACTCTATGTAAACTCCTCAGTGTATGGTGACCACTTTTCTTGAAGGTTTGTGTTTGTAGACAGTTGATGACTGAATGTACCATGCATGTATCCTTTCTAATGTAGTTCTCCTACTAAGCACGAATAATCACGGTACGTGGAGAGGGAGAAGTCTATGGAGGTCCCCGCATGACACGTGCCATGGATCAAAGCTCGCGAAACTTATAAATGTGTAATACTTTGTAACATTGGGGACTAAGAGCAAGGGATATGTACAAGCCAGTGAGAGTGACTCCTGAACGTGTGTGACACATGCAGAGGTCACACCTCTACTAACGGGTCGGACCCACCCTCTTGACATACATCAAGGGCGGCTTCTCACAGTGGAAAATGATTCATTTGGCCAGGCAGGTCTCGTAAGGATCACCATCTGGCTAGAAGAATGAGAATCCCTTAGAAATACACATGTAAATTTGGAGATATCCTTGTAATCCTAAAGTGACAACAAACTAGATCTCCCCATGAGCAAAATCATCAATAAGAGACATAAGAGCACTATTCATGCAACCGCAAGCCACTGCTTGAGTGCGTGGTACTATTGGCAAAGTGCACAAGCTTCACCACGCGTGGCTTCCAAGTTGTGGTGGGAGGGAGGGGGGGGGAGCTCCAGCGCAATCACAACACTGTCTTTTGTACATGTATGAGATATGAGAATGTATGAGCTTGTATGAGCATGTGGAGCAAGACAAGAGGGCATTGCATGTGTGATTTGCACCTATTGAACCACAAACACTAACACTCCCAAATGAGTCACAAGCGGAGCATTCACATGCTACAACAAGCCAGGTCAAGGAACAAACGTAGACAAAGGGACATAGATCACATGGGTTCATGAGGATAAGCTAGAAAAACAACACGAACACCACACTTGAAGACAACTCTACTGAGTGCCTTTGTGAGAAAACAAAACTTAATGAGAGCATGTGTCCATCTAGAAAACAGAAGAAATAACAGCAACAATGCACTCATGGGCATAGTGATGGTTAACATTGATGTGCTTTGTGCACAGACAATGCATGCAATCATTCACAATAATGAATTTGATACTCTGGTTACCACAGCGTAGTATGGCGATACAAATGGGAGCACACGACTTCTACAACAAGAGACACAACCGAGCACTCTCACGCGTACCTGGACCAAGTGCAACATGTTCAGTTTTGCTTGAGCTCCATGCCACACACCCTTGTTTTCCACTTTTCTAGGAGATTGTTGTGCCTTGGATCAATAAGGTATAAGCACTATGGCTATGAGAATATGAATCATGAGCCTGGTCACTTTCAGTGAAACCATTTACAATGACTGAAGGTTATGTTCTAAAGTACAGCCTTTTGGGCATAGAAGACAAGGCATACTACACCACATGCAATGCAGCCCCAAGGTGTCTCTCCCTGGGATATGGAGACAACTGAGGAAGGAAGTGTACTTGAAATGCAACATCTATGCAAGTAGTAGTAGCCAAATGTAAGAGTGAGCCAGTTACACAAAGGTTGTCGGTCACATTTCCTGTCTCCACCACTTTGGAGATATCCAGTGACTTAAGCAGTGTTTGAGCTGTTGGGTTCATCAGTTTAGAAGCAAAGGGGAATGCAAAGGTTAGGGTGATTAAAATATCCACTAGGGTGTACACAAAAGATCCTGATGAACATGTAGTGCCCACTGATAGTGGTCATGCTCGAGTTCTATGCTCATAAAGACTTGGACAGGCCGAAGGCCTTTCTTTTCATATCTGGACTACATGAGACACTTGACTAACTAACAAGTAGCAGGATTGGGAGGTGCAATAATTAAATCATCAACATACACACAAATGGCCACCAGTAGGACAGAAGGTGTACTGAGAAGCAAGGCAAGATCAACCATGCTCTTATGAAAAAATCTATGTTTAAGGGGGAATGCTATCTTCTAGTTCTAGTGTTGTGGTGACTGCTTAAATATCTACAAAGCCTTGTGCACCCGCCATAGCTTGTTGCTACCATTAATGAAACAAGGAGGTTGGAGCATGTAGATCTCTTCATCGAGCCTACCACGATGGAAGAGATTATTAACCTCAATTTTCTCAAGTTCCCTCATTGCTAACACCCGAGCCTTGTACTTCTATGTCTTTTCAACATGTTTCCTTTGTACTTTTAAGACTCACTTCGACCCCATCACGTGAGGCATGGGAGATCTATTCACCAGCACCCATGTCTCATTATCCTCAATAGAATTGAGCTCACAACATATTGCTTCGATCCACTTAGCGTTTTCAAGCCTGGTGCGTGCCTCTGCAACATAAGTTGGCTCCTCTTCAACCGTGAACAAATGGTTGAAGCTTGTCCATTCACCCGTCCCTACGTCGTCATACTGCCAAGGTGCTTTGATAAGTGAACTCCTCCTTGGATTGCTCGTTTTTGTTGCTGATGTGGAGGCTCGAGATTTACTTCGACGTTGTTGATGGAAAAGGTATCATCGTCATGATACCAAGACGGGACTTTTGGTCAACTACCTTTCAGACTCGTATTGAACTTCAAGAACACTAAATTTTATGGTTTGCAATAGAACTCTTCATTTGAACCATCGAGAACTAAAATTTTTCAAATCCGAAATCGAGAAAGGTTGTACCTTTGGAACATCTTACTCCATTGATTGATTGATCTTGAGGATTTGAAGTATTCCATTGGTTCATTGTGACAAACACATTAGTGGGAATTTTTGGATTCTTGGATGCTTTACTACCAGATACAATTCCAATACACTTGCAACTTTGGAGAGGAGCTCCACACATGGTGATGTATAAAATATCCTCCCCCCACAACAGGAAAGTGTATCGGTTGAGTGAATCAGGAGATGAAGGTGGAGGGATTCGAGTAGTTTACACTAGTGTACATGATGGAGAGATTAAATGGGAAATGAAACAGGCCATGGAACATTACAAAATTGTACATTTTAGGTGGACCACACGACACACCCCCCGATACGCTCTACCGATACACTCTTTCAATTAGGAGGGTGGGGAGGCTTGCATGCAATTGTATCTATTGGCTCACTATTGTTGCTTGAAGAGATTCCTTTCACATGAGTCATCGATATGAAAAGGTGACTGAAGTTGAAAGTGAGAAAAATGGTGCCAACGAAACATCAGCGTCCATAAAAGAATGAACCTTGACGGTAGTTGATAGAACATCAAAAGTTGTCAAAGTCCGGAGTTGTATTGGCATTGTTCATTCAAACATGTAAATCCATACGTGGGTATACGTTGGTGCCTAGCAGTTACATCACCAGCGACGCTTTCCCAACATGCTTTTGAGTTTTGGAGGGGTGTCTCCACATTCAAAGTTCCATACGGTCTCCCCACCCCCCATCACAAAACCTGGAATTGTATTTGAGGGGAGAGGTTCATGAGACATATTTTTTTCCTGTATTGATTCCCAACAAAGCAAAAGAGAATGGTACAAATGACTAACGAGTGTGCAGTTTTCATTGGCGTCACGACACACCCCCTCACTACACTCTCCTAATACTCTCTCATTGTTGGAAGGAGAGGAAAGGTGAGATCGTAAAATGTTTAAAATTTGGAAGTATAAGAAACCCTTTCAATTGGTTTCATGTCTCGTTGGTGAATACTAGTGTCTTATAGTTCTCTTATGATTAGATGATCTCAAAGACACTTAAAATCATACCTCAAAATAGGCATGCGGACACAAATACAACCACGTACGTCCAAATTGTGGTATGTTATAACATAGAGTTTCAAGGCACATAACAACATTATTCAACTTGGATCCCTCTTCCTTGTACTACACGTATTTCTGTGACGACATATCATTCACATCAAATAACATTTCTTGGAAGTCTCTTGTACATATGTGTATATGTGATACACACATTATATTGTGGATGAAGAGGCATGATTCATTGTCCCACGCCCAGCAGATCATGCTATCTGCCTCTCCCGTTGCCCATTGTCGCTAATTCTTACATATATTCTGAGTCACTTCCTTGAGCCATGACCTGTTCCAAGTGGGATCTCTCCCACATCCTTGTCATATTGTTGCATGAAATCCATGATTATGTACATCTACGAGAGTAAATACACCAACCAGGCATGCACATATCCATCCACATTTGTATAAGGATTATGCAGGCATGCCACCAGTATATGAACAATGAACCAAGTACAAAGAGCAAGAGAACCACGAGAGCAGTTGCTCTACACAAAAGCACAAGAGCATGGCCATGCGGATGAAAGAGGCATTGGTAGCTGGGCGAAGAGGAAGCCCATCATGCTTGAATAAATGCTATCTCTTTGGACAAGTCGACATGCATTGCGATCACATTGATTTCATCTCCTATAGTGATGCATTTACAAGGAGTCTTGTGGAATGTAATAGAATGTACTACGGGGTCAACACTTTGGGTATCAAACATAAAAGAAGCCCAAGAAATGAACATCGGAGGTGCTGAATTGTCCTCGACGACCGTAAAACATTTGGAGCAAATTTTTGTGACGTGAGTCATCCTCATCTGTCTATACAACTTACAATGACCACACGGCTATGTCCATGCTCGTGAAAATCCCTGATGTAGACCCAGCTGGCACCGGAGCACCGATTGGTGATGGCTCCACCCACATAGCAACCACAATATCCGTAATGCTTTATTGGGTGCTCCATAGTTTTGCTACATTCGCTATAGTTTTCTCGTTGGACTCACTCTTTAGCTCGATTTGCATGTTTTGCATCATGTGTCCACCGATCAATGCTAGACTTGTGCATGTTACCATCTGTAAGATCGGGCTTGAGATGATGTTGAATTTGGATGACTGCGCATAGAGTTATGGCCAGGACATTGGTTTTGGGATGGTTTCAAGACAAACTTACATTTGCACGTACGTCACCCGTCGTGTGCCACGGCAGGTATTTATGATGTGCACTTGTCAGTTGAAATTTCTCTCTGCATTACTAAGATATTAGAGCTTATGAGGCTTTGTGCGTCTTCCTAGCCTCACCCCTGCTGTTTCTTGCACTTTGTGGATTGCTAGTACGCGAGTTGACAAGTCATTGTCACCGCGTTAGCAATAACAAGGCTAAGAAGCTTCCCAACACTTTTCAATAGTTGCAAAGTAGCTAGGCATTCCACGTTGAGATGCATAGCAGGGATGGAACAGTGGCATCAAGAGTGCTCATCACAACTAAAGCCATGGTCTTTGAAGAACTCACCATACTACGCTGACCCATCGTAGCACATTGTAGTAGAAGAGACGCCTTTGCGACCGCACCAGCATGCCATCACCATGGTGTAGAAAAAGGTCATCCAACCCTCTCCAACAACACTTGGGACAGGTGATGTTGCTCAAGGGGTCCATGAAGCTTCCTGGAAGTCCCATTAAAGTCGCACCTACCATCCCTTGGATGTGACAGAGCGCAACTACACCACATGACTACCATCTTTGGTGTTATGGGCTCATTAGAAAGCTCTTGCAACAAACCATCCATTACAACCACTTCTGTCCCATTTCATGTCCTATCGGATCCAATAAATGAAACAATGCCCTCAGATCTAGAATTTTACGAGTTTCGGATTGAGAAGAAGAAAAAAACATTTTGGACTTTCTTTTTCTTTTTTTTCTGCACAAAAGTACACTATAGCATTTAGCATCCTTTGGCACATCATTGCTCTATTTCTTGCTTCATTCGGACAACCTTCATGCTGATGTCATCATTGACGATGAGTGATGATGTCATCACCAATATGGTCAAGTTTTTGGCTGAAACATCATGTTTTGCCAACGTTTCATCCTTTCGAGAATTCTGTATGGTTATCAACTTTGACAACGTTGATATTTGGACCCATACTGAGCAACATTGATAGTGTTAGTCTGTGACAAGGGCAAGGGACTAGGACATCCCTCCCTTTCCTCCTCTCCCGGCATCATGAGTCAGGGGCTGCATTCACTTGTGATTGATGAGCTTCGTTGGACAGAGGATCAGATGCACTGCCCATAGTAGCGTCGGACCGTTGTGTTGTAGGAGATCACAGAGTTACAAAGGGGTTGTTAAGGAGCCTCACAGAAGACATCACAAGGGACTACTAAAGTTGTACCATCTATTTAGTAGTCCATGCCCTATAAAGCACCACAGCCTTAGCACCCCTCATCAGAGGTTTATACTTGGCATGAGGAGGGGATAGAGGATTTCCTACATGAGGACAATATTTGCGTCCTTGAGGAGTATACATGTGAGCTGTGTGTGGGGTGACAACCTCTCACCTTGCCATCTTCTTACTGTAACGATTAGCCGAGTCGATCAGCAGTGTTCACCTTTGGTAGCATTCCCCTCATTGGCGGTCTGCTTGTACCTCGCCCATTGTCTCATGAGCCTGAGGTCGGCCTCCTCCTCATAGAGCGGCGACCAAGGGACTTTGAGACACCTCCACAGTGTTAGGGTAACGTTGATGGCTTCGATTGCCAGGAGACCCCGTTTTAGGTGTTGGCCGACTTGGATGGTGTCTAGCCCTACTGCCACTACCAATATTGGACTCGCAGCACAGACCATGCCCGAACAGGAGCAAGGGCGATGGGCGATCTTGCTGTTCCACCATGTGTGAGGGAGGCATGTCTTAGGTCTTTGTCCATACCGTCCATGTCTAAAGCTGTTGCCTTGGAATGGCGTCATTTATGAAGGTAGTGTGTGGATGCGACTGACATTAGGTGGCTTCTTCTTTAGATGAAATATGAAGTGTGTCGCCGCCTGACAAGGGTCCGCTTCCTGATGTAGTAAGGTTCTTCTTGCAAGTGAATGTTGATGTGGTATAAGCGTACTAGACAATTAGTTTGTCATGTTGCGGTCTGACATCCAGTTTCTACCCCCGACAAGCTTGCAGACTTGTTCTCCATAGAGCTGTCTGCTGTAACGAGAAGAAACCATCGACAAGCAGACCACTTGTTGGACGGACAATTTTGAGCACGGAGGCTGCTGGTTCTATATCCATGAGGAGGACACACTGCCTAATTTGTTTCCTGACAAAAGCAATGGATTCGTGGAGGAAGATGCGAGAAGAAATCCAGAAGGTTCCTTTCTTATGTCAACACTTGAGTGGCATGAGTAGGCATGGCCTACTCATCAAATCCCAAGTACGGTTAAGGTTATGCTTGTTTTTCTATCCTCTTTTGCTCTACTTGAACATCGTCAAGGCCAGAGTGGACATCCAAAAGGCATTGACGGCCCAGATTTAAACGTGAGAAGGTCGTAGCAGTTCTCCCTGGCTGGCTGACCTAGAAACAACGGGTGAGGGGTGGAAGCTAGGTTGGTGGGGGTGGCAGGTTTTTTTTTTGCTCACACCATCGAGGTGGAAGCCTACTCCCGCAACTTTTGGTGAGAACTTTATAGGCAGCTATTGTTCCATGTGGAGTAGAAAACTGCGCCAGGTAGGTAACCCGAGAGTGACCTATGAAGGGTTATGTGGGAGTCGAACCGACTAAAACCACCCCTGTTGAAAGCGTAGTAACACTTTCAACGACCACAGCAAGGGTAGGGGTGGGTAACCTGTTTAGCAAACCCTTTCTCAATATTAAATGTTTTGAATCTTGTGGAGTACATTCCGTGCCATGAAGAAAGAAGGGGAGGATGCATCCCAATGGAGGATACTTGGATTTTTTTTATAGAGGTGAGGATTTTTTTGGGATCTTTGTGGTGACCGGAGGTTTAGGAAGACTTAGGCATGATTCGGAATGCTTTATACAAGTGAGTGAGGGTAAGTTCAGAGGGAGGTGTTTGGATGTGAGAGGGCATCGCATCGGTGGAGCCAGATCTGTTGGAGATAGGATCTTAGAAACAGGGCCCATGTTGGATTATCTTCTTGTCAACCAGCCTGAGGCAAACGCACTAGAAAACAGGGTCGTCACAATAACACCTGCCGTCCGCTCCTAGCATTTCAGCTAGGAGAAGATATCACCCTCAGGATCATGGTTCCACACTAAGCAGTTCCTAGGAAATCACTTGCTAGCAATTGTGTCCACTTAACACTTGGTCACTTTCACGCGAGGTGCTAGTCAAAGACTAACTCCTGGGGCTTAGACCAACCAGTTTCTTCTTTATACTGTTACTTAGTTGGACAACTCTGTGAGGAGCATCTAAGGCCAGATTGTGTGATTAGAATGAGGAATGAGCCTAGTACATATAGTCATAGGTGTGGCTTCTAAGGTGTGTGGGTAGTGGCACTTTTGGGGTGGCCACTCCACACCACCTCACAAGCTCGCCAATTGGCGCATCCACTGACCGCCAAGTGGCACATCCTCCTCATGCATGGAGAAATTTCCAAGAAACTTCCCCTGTGCAAGAAGGTCAAAAATCTTCCTGCGCACATCAAGGCTCGATTGCAGGACCTGTTGCTTCTAAGTCCAACATGCTATCTGTTGTGCTACACTTCTGGTGTCTTGCTTGGACTTGCACCACGAACAATGTTTGGGGGACTTACTCCAAGGGAGCAGTGCATGCCCAACCTGTGCATTAAGCCATAGCAGTGGCCATGAGGCATAAAAGAACAACAATCTCTCCCTAGCACCTTAGGCCACCTGCTGTGGTAGTTTTCATCCGCATGAACCCGTAGCTCTGTGTTGTGTTTGTGCACGTCAGTTTCTTGGTCTTTAGTTCTCATCTCTTCCATCCACCATGCCGACTCCTTGAGCACCTGCAACATGCAAGTTTCTGTCTAGCAGCTTTGTCAAGAAGTCTGCAAGCATTTTCTTGGTTGGAACGTGCTCCAGTTCCACGAAACCCTTGGCGACAAGGTCACATGAGTAGTGGTACCGAATGTCAATGTGCTTTGTACGCCGGGAGATCATGTCGTCCTCTACCATAGCGATGGCACTTTGGTTGACGATGCAAATGACCGTTGCTTCCTCTTGTGGTGCCTTGATCTCATCAAGAAAGCTGCAAAGCCACTGTGTTTCCTTGCACACTTCTGAGAGTGCAATGTACTCTACCTCAGCGGTAGAAAGCAAGACGCGGTCCTGCTTCTTGCTTTCCCACAAGATCGCACCACCATGGAGAAGACAGACAAACCCTGAGGTGGACTTCCTGTTGTCAATCCGCCCTCCCCAGTCCGCGTCACTGTAGCATGTCAGTCGCAACGAGTCTGATCCTTCTAGACCTCAAAATTGAAGTCCCATGTGCCGGGTCTTTTTGAGGCAGCGAAAAATCCGCTTCATGGCCTGCCAATATTTTGGCCCAGGGTTGGCCACAAGCTTGCTCACCTGACCCACCGCATAAGCAATGTCTGGTCGCGTTCCCACCATCGCATACATGAGGCTCCCAACGGCGGACTGGTACAAAATGGTTTGCATCTCCCGCAGGTCTGCCTTGTTGCTTGGTGACATGGAGGACGAGAGCTTGCAGTCGGAGGGCATGGGGGTGCTGACGGGTTTGCAGTACTCCATTTTGTAGAGCTTTAAGACGTCCATGATGTACCTGGTCTGGTTGAGCTCAATGGTGCCTGCTTGCGGTGAACAGCAATGCCGAGGTAGTACTCGAGAGGTCCCATGTCCTTCATCTTGAACCTGCTGGCCAGATTTTTCTTGAGGTCCGTAAGGGCCTCCTGCGAGGAAGAACACATGATAAGATCGTCCACATACAACGCCACGAGGAGCAAGCCATATTCGTCCTCCCGAACATAGACGCTCGGATCATTCTTGCAGTGCGCGAAGGAGATCTCAGCCATGAAGCTGTCCATCTCCTTGTACCAGATCCGTGGGGCCTGCTTCAGCCCGTACAATGCCTTCACCTGCTTGCACACCTTACCCTCAGGTGCTTTGACACCTTCCGGTACCTCCATTAACACCTCCTTGTTGAGCTTGCCATAAAAGAAGGCAGTCTTCACTTCCATCTGGTGGATGTCAAGGTCTTCGGCAGCAGCAACAGTGAGCAAGGATTTAATGGAGGCAAACGTGATGACCGGTGTGAAGGTCTCATCGTACTCAGACCCTGCACGCTATGAGAATCCTTTCGCCACGACCCTTGCCTTATACTTGTCAATGCTATTATCTTGCCTCTGCTTCAACTTGAGTACCCACTTCGAGCCAACCACGTGAGCGTTAGCGGGTCTGTCCCCCATTACCCATGTGCCATTTTCTTTGATGGACGCAAGCTCGCTCTCCACCGCCTCTTTCCACTAAGCTGCATCGGGCCTTGCCAGCGCCTCAGCCATAGTGAGCGGCTCTCCCTGAGCCAAACAGGACCAGCTCAGTCCAGTCCAGCTTCCGGTGTCAGCGTCGTAATTTGGAATTTGTTTTCTGTGTCGTGTGCTGCGATGCTGCATTGCTGGTGGAACTTCGCAATGATGTTGCTCATGTGCTGCCGGCTGCCCTGAAGTTAAGTTTCTTCTTGTGAGGAGCCACTGGTCTCAGAGCTGGTTTCTGAGGCCTCGGACGTCTCCGACTATGTGTCGGAGCTCGTCGCTTGTCAGCCTGCACAGCCGATCTCCCTGCCACACCACTCTTCTTCATGGCCTGCCGCACTGGCACCACTTACCAGTTTTTAGGATCTTGATCTCCTGACTCCAGGAGGAGTCAAGAGACCAACCACTCTCCTTGTTTTGGAGCTTGTGTGGGATCAAGCACCTCTTCCTTGCCTGGTTTTCTCCCGTCAAAGGTCACGTCCCGGCTGGTGATGAGTCTTCCAGCTGCCAGGTCCCACAGGCGGTAGGTCTTGTGGGCTGTCTCATAGCCCACCATCACGCACCTTTGTGCTCTTGCATCTAGCTTGCCGCCACCCTCTCCTGCCTGGACCTTTGCCCATGCGGTGCAGCCAAAGACTTTGAGGTGTGATGCATCCGGCTTCTTCCCTGACCATGCTTCTTGTGGCGTCATCTGTTGCTTGCCCTTTTTCTTGCCGCGCCTGTCCAAAGCAGCCGCAGGATTCAGGTTGACAATGTAGCATGCCGTTCTTGTCGCTTCCGCCCAAAAGTGTGGTGGAAGTTTTGCATCAAAGAGCATGATGCGCACCACGCCAAGGATGGTCTGATTCATCCGCTCGGCCACACCATTGCTTTGTGGTTCGTAGGGAGTTGTGGGCTGGTGGTTGATCCCGTGTTGCCACAACCAGCCCTTGCATGCTTCACACTCTCTGCCGTTGTCGCTTCGTATTGCTTTGACTTTCTTTCCAGTCTGCCGCTCCACCATGGCGACAAAATCCTACATCTTTTCTCTGACCTCTCCCTTGGTTTTGAGGAAGAAGATCCACACCTTGCGGCTGTGGTCGTCGACGAAGGTCAGAAAGTACTTGCTACCATCGTTTGACGCCGTGAAAAAGGGTCCGCATACATCAGTGTGAATCAGGTCAAGGACTGATTCTGCATGGCGACCGTTGCGCTCAAAGCGCGTTCGCTTGGTCTTGCCTTGGAGGCAAGGTTCACACAGGCTGCCACACCCCACCGCATCCTTCTTACAACGATCCATGCCGCGGACCAGTTGTTGTTACTGAATGGCTTGAAGCGTGCTGTTTGCAACATGCCCAAAGCGTCTATGCCACAGATCAGCATCTTTGTCCTTTGCGACAGAGGATACTTTTCAGTTTCCGTAGGTGTGCTCTCCTGCGTTGGTGCCAAGACCACTGCCTCCGCCGCACCCGCATGACCCTCGTCTTCCGAGCTCTTTGTTGCAGTTGTCTGCAATACGTAGAGCCCGCCAACCCGTGGGACCTGTGCCACGAGATCTTTGTTAGCGTAGAGGACCTTGATGTCCTCGTAACTGGCGATGACCACCTTCTTCTGCGTGAACACCACTGTCATGTCGTTGTCCGTTGTTTTTTACACCGACAGGAGGTTTGCTGCAAACGGGGGCATGTAAACCACGTCATGTAACCGTAGATCCTTCTCCGCACCATTGAGGCTGATGCTCACCAGCTTCTATCCCACACCCTTTGCGTTCATAACGCTACTGTTTGCGCATTTGAACCGTTGCTCGGTGGGGCCGGTGGAGACAAATCCAGCCTGGTCGTTGCTAGAGTGATGGTTGGTGCCGGAGTCAAGCCCAAAAGCTCCTGGCCTGAGCAGCGCCACTCCTTTTGCCGGAGGCATGCTCTGTGCCATTATGTTGGTGGCTTCTTTGCCACCCTCTTTGCCGCCTTTGTTTCCACCGCTTCCGTCGTCTTCCTTCTTTGGTAAACTGCACTCTCTTGCCCAGTGCCCAGGTTTTCCGCAGTTGCGGCAGTTGCCCTGTCGCTTGGGAGCCTTCCCGCCATTGTTGCCTCCACCGCCACCACTTCCGCTGCCACCTTTCTGACTAGAGGCTGACCCTTTGCTCTCGCAACCATCGTAGCATGCGGCATAAGCTGAGAAGTTTGCCTCACTTCCGCTATGGCGCATGGCCTTGTTCCGCATGTACTTGAACACTGCCATGTACGTCAGGTCATCCTCCTTCCAGCCGCCCATGACAGTGATCATTGGACTCTAGCTTTCTGGTAGCGCCATGAGGAGGATCATGGCTTGCATGTTTTCGTCAATGTCCCAGTTCATCTGGCAAGCCTCACCAAGGAGTTCTTCAAACTCTTGTAGGAAATCGGGGATTGATCTGCCCTCACTCACCCGCATGCTGATCAGTCGTTGTAGGATGAATAATCTATTTGTGAGGGAGGTGGATTGGTGCACGCGCTTGATCTTCTCGTAAGCTTCGGAAGACAGCGTGTACCCGGCAATGATGGGAACATACTTCTTAGCAATCGTGTTGCTGAGGAATGACATGACAACATCATTTCGTTCCATCCATGCCTCATGCTCCGGTGAGCCCACCGCAGGAACCTGCTCCTCTCCTTTTAGAAGCTTGATGAAGCCGCGCACTTTCATTGCCAGTTCAAACTGCTATCTCCAGAGTGGAAAGTCGTTCTCCTCAAAGACCAGGATTCCTCCCAAAGATCCGAGACCTTGCGAGAATGCGGTAGCACTCACGGTTGATCCAATGATCTGACTTGTGGTAGCCACTGTTGAGTTTGAGGACTGCCCTGCGGCAGCTCCTGTTGTGCTTGAGGACTGTCCTGCAGCAACCTGCATTGCTGCTGATGGGCCAGCCAATTTAGGTGCCCTTTTCTGCAATCTGCGTCTCTCCTATGTTGAGGCTGATGTAGGCTGATGTTAGCTAATGTCTACTACCGGTTTAAAGGTGCAGTTCTGTTTCTTACCCCTCCAGCAGAAGTTTACCTGCAAACAGAGAAGACAGATCACACTAGAACACCCAGGGCCTTGCCTCCAAGGACAGAGCTTATCCTTGTTGGGACCGAAGGGTCGTACCTCCAAGGGCAGAGCTTGTCCTTGGTCCCTGTGTGCTAGGTGCAAGTTCAGCCGTTGGCACTGATGAAACAGATGGAGCTGATGGAGCTGATGAAGCTGACATGCATACTTGGAGAGAGAGTACCAGAGTTGAGCGAAGCCTGCCTTACAACTGGTCAGTGTGGGCCTATAATCCTTTGTCAACCGGCCTGAGGCAAACGGACTAGAAAACAGGGCCGACACAACAGCAACTGCCTTTTGCTCCTACCATTTCAACTAGGACAAGATATCACCCTCAGGATCATGGTTCCACACTGAGCAGTTCCTAGGCAATGACTTGCTAGCAACTGTGTCCACTTAACACTTGGACACTTTCGCGCGAGGTGCTAGTCAAAGACTAACTCCTGGGGCTTAGACCAACCAGTGTCTTCTTTATACTTTTCCTTGGTTGGACAACTATGTGAGGAGCATCTAAGGCCAGATTGTGTAATTAGAATGAGGAATGAGCCTAGTACATATAGTCCTAGGCGTGGCTTCTAAGGTGTGTGGGTAGTGGCACTTTTGGGGTGGCCACTCCACACCACCTCACCAGCTCGCCAGTTGGCACATCCACTGACCGCCAAGTGGCACATCCTCCTCATGCATGGAAAAATGTCTAAGAAAATTCCCCTGTGCATGAAGGTCAAAAACCTTCCTGCGCACATCAAGGCTCAATTGCAGGACCTGTTGCTTCTAAGTCCAACATGCTATCCGTTGCACTACACTTCTGGTGTCTCGCTTCGACTTGCACCATGAACAAGGTTTGGGGGACTTACTCCAAGGGAGCAGTGCATGCCCAACCTGTTTGTTAATCCATAGCAGTGGCCATGGGGCATAAAAGAACAACAATTTGTGAGAAAAAGAGGGCTTGATTGGTAGAAGGGCGAAAGGAGTAATAATGGAGAGAAACCTATCTAGAAAATGTTTACCCTTGGCAATACAGGGGTAGTCAAAGAAACAGTGAAATATAACTTCTTCTTGGTTGTAACATGGTCAGGGTCCACAGTTAGGGGGGAAATGGTATCGCCGTTGAACCTGGATTGTGAGTGATAGTATGCATATGAAAACATCCGTTGCTTTATGGTGTAGGATTTTGTGATGGAATATCCATAGTTAGCTTTCAAGTTTGGGGGTTGTGTGAAGGTGAGGGACCATTTTCAGAGTGGGGCTGTTAATATTGTAGGGCCAAGGAATGTTCTAAGGAAATGACGGATGGAAGGAGGGTATCGGGAGAAGGTGGAAAAACGATGATCTGGGAGAAGAGAAGAACCTACATGGGTGATGTATGTGTTTTCCTTCACAATTACGGGTACTATTGCGGAAACGGTAGGTGGACCCATAGAAGTTAGGGGTGGGGGAAGATGTGGGTTGTATATTTTGCTACAAAAGCCCGGCATAGGAAGAAGGTTGGGTGAATCCCTATAGGATAGTAAACTTCTGTTGGTGGGTACTAGGCTGACTTGTTAAACATGAAGTTGTCAGAGAGTTGGATAAGGATAATGGGGGAGGGAGGGGATGCAAAAACTGTATTCCATTCGCATGCATGGAGCGATAGACTTTGTTTAGGGGGCGACTTTGGGTTGGAGTATGTCCTAAAGAGGCAAGTTCCGTGTTTGTGTCCTTGAAAAAGCCAAGAAGAGGAGTAGTTGTACATATATGGTGAAGTGTGAGTCATTGTTGGATCAAGGAAATTTCAGTCGGCTGAATACCAAAAGGTGTTTCAGAGGGCCGTCGCAACCATTGGTTGAGGGCAAGGGGTTCTACAAGAAGATCGTCATGACACATCATTGGAGGCATGATTGTCGGTTTTGTGTGAAGGAAGGCCTGAGCGCAGTGGGCCCACCGACGAGAGAGGTTTTGGCGGAGGAGAGGTGGGAGGTGGGAGAGGGCAAAGAAATGTCCTTCATATGGGAAGTTTTGAGAGGCTATAGTGAGAAATTTCCATGGGAAAATTGGTGGCGTGAGAAGCATGTATACCCACTTGGCATGAAGAGCACTGATTTTTTGGAGAGGGTGAACAAGACCTAGGCCACCATGTCGAAGGGTGGTAGTAGCTTCTTAAAGAGGAATGCATTTAAGGGATGTGGTCGTGTCCCGTTTGTAAGAGTGGTGTGAGGAGAAGGAGGTGAAAATGCAAGCGAGGGTTTTCCGGATTTGAGGGGCGGAGGGATGAAATCTGCATGGTATAGATGTTTTGGCTGTAGGTATGAATTTGCCAGAGACGCCTTAGTTTTGGTGGCAGGATAGTTCCGATTCCATTTACTGATGTTGTGTTTTAATGAGTCCATGAGTGGATCCCATATGTGAAGTGGGTCATGTCAAGGGGATACATGGATCCCTAATACTTTTTTTGCATCAAAGGGTCCAATAGTTTGGATCAGAAGCGAATGGTCAGCTTTTGTTTGGAAAAATGGGGCATTATTTGATTCGTGGGTATTGACGCAAAGACCGGTCACCTTGGCACATTATTGTAGGATCAAAACCACCAAGGATGATTTACTAGCGTGATTGACAAAGATGGTAGCATCGTCGGTATACCCCTGTAAAAGTTTTATCAAAATGCTCAAAGACTCGGACGTTTGGGAGTTTGTGGCGGAGGGTGTTGGCAATGTATTCCATATCACATATGAAAATTTAAGGGGCCAGTGGGCATCCTTGTCGGACCCCAACTTGGATGATAAATTTCTCGATAAGGAAACCATTTACCAGGATTGAAGTAGAAAAGAAACGATGGAGTGCCTCAACCCAAGCGACAAGGGGGGGGGGAGTCCATGTAGAGGAGTGCGTGGAAGAGGAGGGGTTGATTGAGAGAGTCGTATGCTTTGGCAAAGTCTACAAAGAGGAGTATTGCACAAGATGAGGATAAAGAGGACCATACTTGGAAGTCAAGTATTTACCCTACTGCCTTTTGATTTCGATATTAAACTTTCATTAGGGGACGAAAAATTCATTTGTTTGGCTCCACGCTGGATATCTTTCTCTTCAATATGAATACATTTTATTATTTGGCCAAGTTTCGTTCAGCCCTCGAGGACCGAGCGGAAAAAAAAAAAGTGATCACGTGACCCCACACAGTCACGCGATCGTGTCAATTTCAGTGTCAGACGTGCGCCGACACCGGGAAATGCGATTGTGAGGCCTGAAATGGACCGCTTGCGAGCATTGAAAAACACGAATTCTAAGCTACGACTTGAAGTAATTTTTCTTAGTTAAAGCACAGAAATTATTTTTTTCCCGAAGACAAATCAAGACTCCACATGGTGTATTGTTATAAGCGGCAAAATCATGACGAAGTACGGCATGATGTTGCCGTTTTGATAGATCTGCCTGTTGTGAAAACCGTTTGGTTGGGATGGACGACATGGAGAGATACTGAGGTTAGTTGATTCGCTTGTAGTTTGGAAAGGAAAAGAAATGATGTGTTGAGAAGTGAACTAAGCGTGTAGTTTGAGATATCAAGTGAGTCAACCTTCTTGACAATGCGACTGGTGATGGATTGAGTGAGGTAAGAGTCACTACCCTGGGAAGGAGTTTCATAGAAGATAGACTCGGCTAGCGCCATGAGGTGTGGAGGGACGGCTGAAGGGTAGGTGGCATAGAATTCTATGGGTAGTGTGTTTGGTCCTGGAAATTTTGGGCGAGGGAGGGATTCCATCATAGTACGGATCTCCTCCAATGTGAAAGGTTCAATGAGTCTGCGCGCGAGAGGTGGAGGAGTAACCTTGTGGGGGACTTTGAAAAAGGGGTGGGAGGAAGGGATAGTAGGTTTTCCCGCATTATGTCTTGGTGTATCTGAAGATAACAATTGCATGAAAGGGATGGAATTGAGGTTTGACCAAGGCGCTTGTGGATCCGGTTAGAAAAAAAGCGCGGGGGTACCTCAACATCAGTTTGATATTACGGTCGTGATCCAGGTATCGTTGTCCTCCCTATTTCAACCCCCAACAAACCTCTCAAAACATCTCCAACCATCCAAAAACCTATGAGCCGGGCTTGCAATTGACAACTCAAACCCACTCCTCCATGAAATTGAGAGTGTTACTACACTCTCACTACGGGTGGTTCTAGTAGATGCGACTCCCTCATAACCCCCTGGGGTACCTCCCTTGGCGTGGTTTCCCCCTCGTGGAAAAGTAGGGTGCCTGTAAAGGACCTGCCGAAAGGTAGAGGTGTAGGTTTCCACCTCTAGGACACAAGCAAACAAAAATAAAGAACAAGAGCCGTATGTTGCACGTGAAGCATGCATAGGGTTGCATAGTTTTGGCATAATAATATCTTTCATGTGACCGTCAAAATGGAGATTAAGAGATTGATATCATAAACTAGAAAAAAACTCCTGAGACGGTACAAGAACCACATTCATTCCTCATGAAATGAAAAGGAATACAAAGATCTTCTATGTACTTCAAAGAAGTCTACTATGTACGTTCCGTGTTAGTTTTTTCCCGATAAATAGTTAATAAAACATGTTTTTTTTCTAGTTAAAAATGAACATTCATTTGTGATGTGTCCTTGTACGATGTTAGGTAATTATGAATGCATTCTAAACAAAGAGGAAAATTTGGGCTTTCTAGATGTAAATTTCATCGAATAGAATCAAAATGCAGGGATTGTATGTGATTGAATCAATTTTCAGCATTTACTTTGCATTCTCCTTTAGCAAAGTCTTTGCATTCTCCCAACATTTTGTATCCAGGATCCGTTGTTTGGCTATTCTAGCCAAATAATTGAATTGATGTTACACAAAGCATACTGTTCGTTATCTACATTCCTCACTTTGCTTGTCCGATTCCGTTGTGTCTGGTTCCCTCCTTCCTCAAAAACCCATGTTTGGACGCGGACAAGCACCCATTTCTGTCCGGCGCCTGGCAAGGCTCAAAGTCTGAGGAGCGACATTGAGAGCGGAAACAATATTAAATCCTAAACAAATGGTTGCGTGGTTGTTGGAGACCAATCACGATTTTTCTTGCATCCACCGGTCCCCGATCGGAATGTAATAGGGTTACTATGCAATCCAAAAACCACCCCCACCAAACAGGGCATCCATTTTTGGTGGGGGGGGTGGCAGTAGGGAGGAGCATGGAGGTTCAAGTCAGGTACATTTGTGATGAGGGCAAACGATAGCGTGCGTACTTACAAGTTGCCCCTATTCTCGCTCGACCATGTATGAGACGCCCCCATTCTGAGAAAAATGGCTGCGTCGCCCCCATTCTGGAAACAAATGGCCAGGTCGCCCCTACTTTTTGTGCTTCGGGGAATTATGGCTATGACGCCCAGTACGGATGAGATACTATCGACGTGTTGCCCCCATTTTAAAAAGTGGGGGCACGGTGACGATAATATTTTGTATCACACATTGGTGAAAACAAGTTTCAATGGAAACATGCCGTACATCCTTCTGGACACCTGGTCTACAATGTCCGCAGTCCATACTTTGCCGCTCTTGGCGATGGTATGTTTAGAAGTTACGGAGTTCACGTCTCTTGTTCGCAATACGACTAAGAAGACCCCTACTCTTCGTGCGTCAGATGTCAACAATATCACTTTTATTCTTTTTCCGCGTAGCTTCCGAGTACTCTGTAGGGGGTTGCAACCTCTTTTCATGCTGGGTACATCGTAATTGTTCACCGTGGATAATAGCATTTCATGGGGACACCAGTTACACATGAATACACTACCCATCAAACGTGAATAACTCTAGTCCACGTACACGGCGGCCACGGTGGCATGAAGTTTGACCAATGCGTGGATGCCTACGGTCATGCATGCCAGCCAACCGTGGTCGAGTGTACCCCTATCAGGTCACTCAGTGCCCTGAAGCTGCCAGGGGTCTCCATCGTCCGACATTGTTCATTGCATGTTGCATCGTCGACGCCTGGATAGCCCAAAAGAACCTGTTTTGCTCTCACGCCGTGCCCATGGCGCTGGCCGGCATTCTCACACCCGGTGAGTGTGGGTCATTGGGGCATGGTTCATGTTTAAGCTCCCATTTTACTTCCAAATATCCTCATTTTGGCCGCATGGCGGCTTCATCGTCGCTCTCTTCACCGAGGGAGGACCGTCAAACCGTTTACGGCACACGTAGCATTCACAGGCAACTTTCGCCTGCCCCCCAGTACCTAGATCTCCTGATTGCCAACACAACCGTGGACTACGTTGACCCCATGCACGTGTGTCCATTAGTTGAGTGGGATTACGACATGAGAGAGCTTGAGGAATGGGAGGCGTAGCAAGAAGCTACGCTGTTGGCATCCATGACCACTCGATCCCCCGACCCGGGTCCCGTCACGTACAAAGGTGGTAAAGTTGTAGGAGTCCATCTCGGACAGTACTACCCGCCCAGTGGTACGTGCTACATCCGTGATGGTCTCCCGCCACGGTGCGTCCCCTATCTGCTTTGCAGTGTTTGTTAGGGAACGTCCCACGACACTAAGTCGGAAGTTTAGCAAACATCACCACCCACCCCGCAAGCACAAATAATCTTCGCACAATTGTAAGCAAACGTCATTACAGTGTGCCACACTTTCTCGTCATCTTTAAACACTTGGATTGAATGTGTTGTTGGAATTGGTGTGCAGGCCCCTTCAACAAGGATGACGGAGGAGACGAGGCTCAATTTCTGGGGCGAGAGTGCCGATGCACCATCAAAGATTACACTGTCCAACAGCGGTTCCCCCTGAAGTGGTAGAGATCGGAGCCCGGGATGATTGTGGTGCGCTGCCGCAATCACAAAAGCGAGGGGTGTGAGTGGGTCATCCGTGCCCACATGTCGATCAAGTCCCACAGTTGTGTTGTATCCTTGTACGTGGATGGGCACAAGTGCACCCCCGGGCAGACGAAGGGGAACGCGCACGACCAAGTAAGTCCTGTGCCGTATCCGAGACACGGTTGCCAGAGATCCGACAACGGATGCGAAGGTACTCCGCGCACTTGTCGAAGCACCTACCCTCAAGAAATTGGGCTACGAGCTCATCTGGAGGGCACGGAAGAAGGCCCAAGAAGAAGTCACGGGGGAGAAGTCTAGATCGTGGACCCTCTTCCCCGCATACTGTGCAAAGGTTAGTATCTACGAATTGTACTTTGATTTCCACAGTTGTCTTTTTGGGAATCGACGGTTTCATTGTGATGTCCATTCTTTCGCACTTGCAGCTCATGCGCATGGACCCCAAGACGATCACCGTTGCGGAGAAGAAGCAGAAGTTCCGACAAAGCTTCGTGGTGCCTGGTGCCTGCCTCAAGGCGTGGTCACACGTGCGCGGCATCATGACACTGGATGGCACATTCCTCAAGAACGGATGAAAGAAGATGCTCCGAATCATCCAGTTGTTTGATGCCGATAACAACTGTGTGCCCATGGCACACGCCCTCGTCAGCAAAGAGGATGAAGACAACCAGGGCTGGTTCTTCCTCGAGCTTTCCAACACATACTGGACGTTGCGGGAGGGCGACACGACCATTACCAGTGACCGTGACGTGGGCCTCTTGACAGCCATGCCAAAGCTGTTACCACGTGCCAACCACAACTTCTGCACCTACCACATCAAGGAGAAAATACGGGTGACCTACCGCAACACGACGTCCGACATCTTTTGGTGGCTGGCACATGCTTACGAATGGGAGGAGTACGACAAGCTGAGGCTGGATATCATAAAGACAAGCTAAGGGGCTTACACGTGTGTCTTTGGACATGGCAACAAGGGCGGCATCCTGTTGCGGAGCTGGAGCCGCTTCCACGGCCCACCGGGATGTGGCGGCCACACCACCAAAAACGTTACAGAATCTCTGAACGGCCGGATCATCGAGGCAAGAAATTTGTTTCCGTTACACTGCTTCACCAGTCTTTATTCGTTCATCCAAAAGCTGTTTGCAATGCGTAGGAACGTCAACATGGGTTGCGGGGAGGAGAAGAAGTGGACGACTACACACGGTAAAACCCTTCAGCACAACTGCCTGGCGGCATGTGACTACGAGGTCGTGCACACAGGGAACCTCATGGCCACGGTCACTGGGAGCAAGGGTGTGCTGCGGAAGGTTGTCTGCCGCATGCATCAGTGCACTTGTGGCCAGTACCAAGAGTTTGGAATCCTCTGTGTGCACGCATGTGCAATCCTGCTGAAGAACGGGGTGACCCCAGATGGATACACAGACATGGCCTACACTGTTGCCACATGGAATTGCTACTACGGACATCCCATGCCTGGCGTGAACCTCAAAGCGTTGCAGCCAGCGCCGCCTGAACCAGACCGGGAAGGTGACCCACCAGGACCGGCGTGGCAAGCACCAGGCGACCGTGCACACTGACGTCCCCAAGGAAAATGCAAGTGTCGGGGTGACATGTTGCATGCCAATCATAATTGTGGTGATTGTGGCCAGAAGGGACACTCGAAACATCACTGCACGAACCCACCCGCACCAAAACTGGCTCAAATGGTTGTAGGATGGGCAGTTGAGATGCGCGTACAGTAGCTTGCTGCAGCCACTCCCATAGAATATGCTACAGGGGAAATCATTGATGCGGCTGACGCGGTAGTAGGAACTAGTACTGCAGGTACTGGATGAGTCACAACGGAGGAGGACACTATGGACGGAGTCCTAACTTAGGAGAACTTTGGAAATGGTGAGGGACAGGTGGAAGAGGAGGATGAGGAGTATGAGGAGGATAATGCAGGAGAGGAGGAGAACAATGAGGTCTTGGTCATCCGTCCCACTCCTGTGGATGACCGCACGTCTGAGTGGACACACGCGGAAACCTCAAACGAGGATGACGACTCAGATGAGGAGACCAAGAGGGTAAGGCACGAGGCAGAGGAGGTAGCTTTCAGGCGTCAATACGCCATGGTCCATGAGCTCGTACCTGAGATGGGGCTACTTGACCTTGACCCTTTGCCTGACACTGAAGCGCTATGAAGGGAATGTCTTCTTCACATTTGCATTGTCTTTGTACGTATAGGCATGAGGTGTTGCAGACTCCTTCAGTAAACATTACTCTTCCATCTTTGTACAAGCTAACTAATTACACTTGTTTCTTTGCTTGCAGATACACAAGGCTATCCTACTCATTTATGTCCAAGCATCCTCAAGCAGTGGAAGACGAAGGTTGTTAAGGGAAGTTCCTATTAGGGGGTGTTTCAGGATGTAGCGCTTGACTGTGGGGGCTACTGAACATGGTCAGATATCAGGTGGCCAAGAAGAGGTGGTATTTTATGATGCATTGGAGTGTGGAGATGTCTGCCTGTGTGCAGCTTGTGATGTGATCCGCTGGGTGCACAACTTGCTAGTATTTGTGCAAGAGTGAATTGCCTCATGTGGTCTCTCTCCATTGTATAACATGTGGAAATGAAGCATTGCAAGGTTGTCTGAATTCTATTTCCTATACCTTGTCATGTGTGTTCATTTTTGCAATCGTGGGACATGATTTATGCTTCTGTTGTCTGTGAATGGTGGACATACTCAAAGTTACATTAATGCATGCAAGTGAAAAATGTGTATTCATGCAAACATCATTAGGGTCTACCATTCTATTCATGCAATTTCCATCCTGTATGTTCATGTTTTTGTTTCTAGAGAAAATAGCCTTCAGCAATTGCACCATGCTTAACTCAAATGCCACACTTCACACAATGACAAGTGTTGGTGCACATTGAAGATGTGTTCAGCCATTAAGCAAGACAAAGTTTGCCACAATAGAGTTGCCTTGTACATTGAATAAGAGTTTGACAAAGCAAAGTTATAAATGTAGTGACACTAATATGATCTGAAGCAGTAGCAATACATCATACAGACGTCACATACACGTAATGTACACCAAAAAAATGACAAGAATAGTGCATGGACTGTACTGAGTGACTATGGGTACTCTAGACATGTTTTAGTCAAGTTATGGCTGTGTCAGTGGAAATGAAAGGGCCATGTATAGAGGAAAAGATGAAACCGTGGTCCTAACCAACTGTAAAATAAGGGCAGAGTAGATAGGAATTTCTGAAAAGAAATGACACGCCCCTCAAAAGACGGGGCAAGGTGGACATGAATTGCCTAGAATAGGGGCATAGTAGATAGGAACTCCTTAACAAAAAGTCACATGCCCCTCAAAAGACGGGGCAAGATGGACATGATTAGCCTCAAATGGGGGTAGAGTAGATAGGACATCCTTAGCAGAAAGTCACATGCCCCTCAAAAGGCAGGGCAAGGCCCTCATGAATTGCCTACAATGAGGGCAGAGTAGATAGGAAATCCTTAGCCGAAAGTCACATGCCCCTCAAAAGACAAAGCAAGGTGGACATGAATTGCCTAAAATGAGGGCAGAGTAGATAGGATATTCTTAACAGAAAGTCACATGCCCCTCAAAATACAGGGCAAGGTAGATATGATCTACCCAAAAAAAGAAGAAGAGTAACAACATCACCAGCCACTACGGACTCAGAGGCTACGTCCATACCCACGACTCCCATGGCTCGGGACAGTTGGGCGGTCTACTACTTGGCATGGGCACTCCCAAGTTTCATGCCATGTGTTCCATTCAGCTGCTTTCGGACGTCACATCATCTGCGCCCGCCAGTCCTCACGGGCCGGCTGTCCCACTCGTGTCTGCCTGTCCCTCCGGGCCAGTTGAATCATCCGTGTCTGCTACCCCTCCTCAACCGCGCGCCAGTCCTCACGGGCCGCCTTGTCTGTGTTCGCTGGCCCTTTTGAGCCGGCCGTCCCGTCTGCGTCCACTGGCCTCTCTGAGCCGGCCGCTCCGCCTGTGTCCATTGCCCCTTCTCAGCCGGCCGCCCTGTCAGTGTCCGCTGGCCCTTTTGAGCCAGTTGCCCCATCTGCATTCACTGGCCTCTCTGAGCCGGCCGCTCCATCGGTCCGCTGGCCCTTCAAAGCCGTCCGCTCCATCTGGGTTCCGCTGGCCTCTCTGAGCCGGTCGCTCCGTCCGTGTCCACCAGCCCCTCCGGGCTGGCTGCCCTGTCCGTGTCCGCCAGCCCCTCCGGGCCGGCTGCCCCGCCCGTGTCCGCGAGCCCCTTTGGGATGGCCGCTCCATCCATGCCGACATGCTACACACATGGTCCGGGTGGGAGCCTCTGACCTTAGCCAACAGTGAGCGCTAAGGCTGCCGAATCGCGCCCTCTCCTGCCACGACCTCCTTGTCGCCCCACGAGGTTCCTTGCCTCCAGGCAGACCCACACCAATAGACGTGAGTGGGGACCCTGGCACCAAGGCGCTTGGCTTAGCCATATGGTCAGTCGCCACAGACCTGCATCTGGGGTCAACCTTGGGCTACGCCTTTCTCTATCAGGATCACCAACGTGTCGTCGTGGCTACGCTCACGAGCGTGCTACCTGGGGCGCAAGACGCCCGTGGCCTCACTGTCCATTGCACAGAGCGACCAGAGGACCAAGCGACCCTATGTGAGGCTCGGGTGTCTCCCGAGGCTCCACGTCGACAAGCTTGCTGCCATTCGGAAACATCATGTCTACGAGCTTGTTGACCTCCCCCCCGACCGAAAGGCCATCGGTGCCAAGTGGGTCCTTTGGCGAAAATGGAAGCCAGATGGATCCCTGTACAAGTACAAGGTTCGTCTTACGGCTGTGAAAATGGACGGTTCAATACCTTTGCTCTTCCTTGGACTTGGGTAAAACTCACATTCATGAGGTGTAGATACAAACTCACACACTCACAAACACACAGCCACCTACATAGGTGTTGTTACAACACAACACAAGTGCTAGGGAGGCAAGGATGGTGTGCATGCCTAGCTTTGCAACAGCAGAGAAGAAATAACAAGTGAGGTCAGAGTCAGCTAAGTGGAGGTGCGCCTTAAGGGCCACACCCTGTCACCTCCACGAGCAAGTCGCTTATGGGGAAACCTGCACACAAAAACAATAAACATGGATGTATCCCCAAAAGGCGATTCTAAGTCAGATCAAGTCTGCAACAATATGCAAGGAATGAAACAGGTCAAATGCAGCAGGGGGCATATCCCATCTATTCTCAACACTCCCCCTTGCACCCTGTTGTTTATGGTCCATGCCATCTCAAGCCTGCAGCCTGTGCATGAGAATAGAAGGGAGGTGCTGCAAGTGCCTTGGTAAAAAAACCTGCTTGTTGGTCTTGGGAGCGGACGCCGTGTACAGAGATGCTCCCAATGCATAGTGCCTCACACACGTAGTGATGCATCACAAAAATGTGCTTCGTACGTCGATGGTGAACAGGGTTCTTTGCGAACTTCATGGCACTTTGATTGTCACACATGAGAGGTACCTGCAATATGTGAATGACAAGCTCATGCAAAAGAATGCGCCACCATGTGGCCTCCTTTGCTACTTCACTCAAGAAAACATGTTCTGATTCTGTCGAGCTGGTAGTGATGCAGTCCTATTTGGCACTCCTCCAAGATACTGCTCCCCCTCTAATCCTGAAGATGTATCCACCTCTGTTGTGAGATCCCTCTGTATCTGCTACATAATCACTGTCACTGAAACCCACCACGTGTGGCCCGCCTGGACAACGAGTGAATCTCAATCACACATTGGCATTATCCACAATGTACCTGAGTACCCGAACCAAGGCATCAAAATGGAGCTGACGTGGAGTGTTGTTGTAATGTGAGAGAAGGCTCACAATATATACAATATTGGGTCTGGTGGTGGTAGATGCGTATAGTGTAACTCCCACAATCAATTGATACAGGCGTAGATCCACCGGACTTCCAATTGTGTCCTCTATGGCATCTGCGATGGTGCGCATTCCTTCAGGGGTCATTGGAGTGGCGATTGGGCGCACATCCCCCAACATTGCTGCATACTTTGTTGATAGCCCCTTCACAAACCTGTGCTGTGCAACCTTGATCCACCCTTCTTGCCGGTTCCTCTTCACCCCCATTCCCAAGAATGTACCAACTTCCCCCATGTCCTTCATCTTGTACCGCCTACCCAAGAGCTCTTTGGTACTATTCGTCTCAGTGATCGATGGAAAGAAGATGAGAAGGTCGTCAACGTAGACAAGGACTACCACAAGGTTTGAGCCTGTCCCTCTCGAGAATAGTGAATGGTTTGCGGCACTTCTCTTGAATCCTCCATCCGTCAACCTAGTTGCAAGTTCCTCATTCCAACATCGTGGAGACTGTTTCAAGCCATAAAGTGCACTCTTCAGCCGACAAACTCTACCACTGCCATCGTCAACCTCCTCAGGTTGGACCATGATTTTTTTTTGTGAAGTCTGCCATGAAGAAAGGCATTCTTTACATCCATCTGGTGAATCTCCGAGTTGTACTGTGCTGCCAAACTGAATTGTCCTCGGCCACCGGAGTACTTTCCCACTGGTGCAAAAGTATCCCCAAAGTCGGTTTCTGGAATCTGTGAATACAGCTTTGCTATGAGCCGCGCCTTGTATCTATCAATAGTACCGCCGTCATGATACTTGACCAAAAAAACCCACTTTGCTCCCACTGCTCATCTGCCAGGTGGTAGGGGTACCTTCTCCCATGTATCAAAAGCATGGATCTCATTTAGCTTGGCTTCAATAGCCCTTTTCCACAAATGCGCCTCCGAACAAGTGACAGCCTCTCTATATGTGGATGGAATGAACGGATCCATTGAATGGCCTAAGTGGATCAAAGAAGCTTCACTGCTTCGTTGCCATGTGAAATCATCTCCTAGAGGTGGTTTGATGGAATGCAGTGCCTGCCTCTTCGAATGCTGCACCAACTCTTTCTCTGTATGATCGTAAAGCCTCCTTTCGAGTTTAACCATGGCCCAGACAAAAAGTTTAGTCACAGTCGTGGGACGTACAAGACCCCGGTCAAACATACCTTGCCTTGCTGACCTTGGACCCGTACAGTTCCCACTCCTTCAACCGGCAGTGATTTGCCCGAACCAGTTCTAAATTCTGAGAGGAATGTCGGAGAGTACATCGTTTAAAAAAATCATATTCGAGCACATATTGCGCGTCGCATCCTTGCCAAGAATCCAACCAAGTCCACTCGATGCTCGTTCCACTGTTACAACATTGTGTCCTATGTTGGTGCGTCTACCAACGTGGACAAGTCCCGACCAAGCTGAGTGTTGAGATATGACTACACGAGGACAAGGTGAAACTAAACCGAGAACCGAAGCAAGACCTACGGCCTGCCATAGAAATTCTTTCACAGCGATCAGACTGAGTGGCCCTATACTGTTCCCCTTTTCCTTTAATTTGTGTGTGCCATGTACGGATCAATTCCTTTTTGTTTCTGGTCTAATGGGTGATGGATGGGTGACCTGTCCTTTTCTGGTTGGCAGAGATCCGAGATCAACTCTTTGTCCTCGGAAAAAAAATTGCCTCCTTCAGGGGGATCTTATGGTCGCGCTGGTGGGTGCCCCACCCTGACTCGCAGTTTCTCTACCGTCTTGTTTTTTCTTCGTCGCCCTTCCTCGCTCGCCAGCTCGCTCGCACTCTCCCTGTCCCCTTTTTTTTTCGTCGCCTGTACTCGCTGGCTCGCTTGCTCGTTCTCTCCCTCTTCCTCTTGCGCACTCGCTTCCCAGGTACCGTTTTGCTAATTGCCTTTTTTTCCATCACCTGTCCTTGCTGGCTCACTAGCTCGCTCTTTCGCTTGCTCGCTTTATCTCCCTCCCCAACCGACTGGCTAGTAGTCATTTCTCGGAAACTCCGTTATCGCGAGTCTGCGCCAAACTGCTCGAACGGGACAGGGATCGACACTTAGCGGCAAAACGGCAACTATACGCGGTTTCCTCTCCGACGTATGCCGGAGAGGAAATTAGCATTAGAATCACATAAGCCCTGCTTTTCAAAAAAAGGAAACAGGTTGCCCCTACTTCTGGACACTGGACATAATATGCCCCGCGGTTCTTTTTTGTTATGGTAGGTGGGTAGTCGTTCGTGAGTAAAACGAACCTCAATAACACCAGAAGGTACACCACTTCCATATGCCCTTTTGCCATCGACGACAATGTCATATACCCCCACGACAGGGGCATATGACACTGTCCGGAACGCCCCTACAGGGCGGATGGTGCTCGGAAAATGAATTTTGGGGCATATGATGCTCCAAAAAAGCAAAGCGGGGCATCTAGTAACCTAACTTTGAAAAGCGGGGCTTACTATACTCTAGATTTTGAAAGCAGGGCGCCTTACGCTACCTAACTCCAAACACGGGGCAGATGAGTATTTTTTCGGCGGCAAAACGGGAAACCGACGCAATGGATGGCGATGGAGCAGCTTAGCGGACTCAAATCGTCACGAAATCAACCTGGAGAAATTGCAAATTACTCTGATGATCGATTTCTCTCTATTCCCAACGAAATGAGACATTAAGTGAAAAAAAATGGGCCTACGTCGTCCACCCACGATTCTGGCCAAAAACCTTAAATCCTTGAAACTTGAATTTTTTCGCCCTTTGCTTGTTACTAAACGAGTTGAGCAATGTTTGGTGCGATGAGTTTGCCTTGACATCTTCTATCATCCAACCACAAAAAGCCCGTCCTAAAATCGAGGAAAACAAAAAATCTATGGGAAAATAAAAAAACGGCCCCCTATTATGTGCTTAATGCCACGCTGTCAACTTACCACAGTATAGTAGGCAGTCTCTAAACCTTGTTATGATACCATGTGAAAATGGACGGTTCAATACATATGCTCTTTTGCGGACTTGAGCGACAGTCCCAGTCATGAGGTGCAGATGTGAAGTCACACACGTACAAACACACAGCCATCTACAGAGGTGCTGTCACAATACAACACAAGTGCAAGAGAGGCAAGGATAGTTTGCATGCCTAGCTTTGCAACAGCAGAGGAGAAACAAAAAGTGAGGTCAGAGTTGTCAACCGGCCTGAGGCAAACGGACTAGAAAACAGGGCCGACACAATAGCACCTGCCATCCGCCCTTAGCATTTCAGCTAGGAGAAGATATCACCCTCAGGATCACGGTTCCACACTGAGCAGTTCCTAGGCAATCACTTGCTAGCAACTGTGTCCACTTAATACTTGGTCACTTTCGCGCGAGGTGCTAGTCAAAGAGTAACTCCTGCGGCTTAGTCCAACCAGTGTCTACTTTATACTGTTCCTTAGTTGGACAACTTTGTGAGGAGCATCTAAGGCCAGATTGTGTAATTAGAATGAGGAATGAGCCTGGTACATATAGTCCTAGGCCTGGCTTCTAAGGTGTGTGGGTAGTGGCACTTTTGGGGTGGTCACTTCACACCACCTCACCAGTCCGCCAATCGGCGCATCCTCTGACCGCCAAGTGGCGCACTATTCTGAAACATGGGAAAATGTCTAAGAAACTTCCCCCTGTGTAGGAAGGTCAAAAAACCTCCATCAAGACTCGATCGCAAGACCTATTGTCCCTAAGTGTAACATGCTATCCGTTGCGGCACACTTCTGATGTCTCGCTTGGACTTGCACCACGAACAATGTTTGGGGGACTTACACCAAGGGAGCATTGCATGCCCAACCTGTCCGTCAAGCCATAGCAGTGACCATGGGGCATAGAAGAACAACAATCTCTCCCTTGTACCTTAGGCCACCTGTTGTGGTAGTTTTCTTCGGCATGAACCTGTAGCTCTAGGTTGTGTTTGTGCACGTCAACTTTCTGCATCTTTAGTTCTCATCTCTTGTATCCACCATGCCGACTCCTCGAGCCCCTGCAACATGCAAGTCACTGTCTAGCGGCTTTGTCAAGAAGTCCACACGCATTTTCTTGGTTGCAGCGTGCTCCAGTTCCACGACACCCTTGGCGACAAGGTCACGTGAGTAGTGGTACCAAATATTCATGTGCTTTGTACGCCGGGAGATCATGTCGTCCTCTGCCATAGCGATGGCACTTTGGTTGTCGATGCGGATGACGGTTGCTTCTTCTTGTGGTGCTTTGATCTCATCAAGCAAACTGCGAAGCCACAGTGTTTCCTTGCACACTTCGGAGAGTGTAATGTACTCTGCCTCAGCAGTATAGAGCAAGACACAGTCCTGCTTTCTGCTTGCCCATGAGACCACACCACCGTTGAGAAGACAGACAAACCGTGAGATAGACTTCCTGTCGTCAATCCGTCCTCCCCAGTCCGCGTCAATGTAGCATGTCAGTCGCAGCAATTCTGATCCTTCTAGACCTCCAAACCAAAGTCCGATGTGCCGAGTCTTTTTGAGGTAGCGAAAAGTCCACTTCACGACTTGCCAATGTTCTGGCCCAGTGTTGGCCACAAACCTGCTCACATGACCCACTGCATAAGCAATGTCAGGTCGCGTTCCCACCATTGCACACATGAGGCTCCCAATGGCGGACTGGTACGGAATGTTTTGCATCTCCCGCCGGTCTACCTCGTTGCTTGGTGACATGGAGGAGGAGAGCTTGCAGTCGGAGGGCATGGGGGTGCTGACAGGCTTGCAGTCCTCCATTTTGTAGCGCTTCAAGATGTCCAATATGTACTTGGTCTGGTTGAGCTCGATGGTGCCTGCTTTGCGGTTGCGGTGAACAGCAATCCTGAGGTAGTACTCGAGAGGTCCCATGTCTTTCATCTTAATTCTGCTGGCCAAATTTTTCTTGTGGTCCGTGAGGGCCTCTTGCGAGGAAGAACACATGATAAGATCATCCACGTACAATGGCAAAAGCAGCCAGCCACGTTCTTCCTTGCGCACATAGACGCTGGGGTCATTCTTGCAATGTGCGAAGGAGATCTCAGCCATGAAGTTGTCCATCTCCTTGTACCAGATCCATGGGGCCTGTTTCAGTCCATACAACGCCTTCACCAGCTTGCACACCTTACCCTCGGGTGCTTTGACACCTTTCGGTACCTCCATTAGCACCTCCTTGTCGAGCTTCCCATAAAGGAAGGCTGTCTTCACATCCATCTGGTGGATCTCAAGGTCTTTGGGAGCAGCAACGGCAAGCAGGGACCTGATTGAGGAAAACATGACAACCGGTGCGAAGGTCTCATCGTACTCAGACCCTGCGCGTTGTGAGAATCTTTTCGCCACGACCCTTGCCTTGTACTTGTCGATGCTGTCATCTTGCTTCCGCTTCAACTTGGGCACCCACTTTGAGCCCACCACGTGAGTGTTAGCGGGTCTGTCCACCAGTACCCATGTGCCATTTTCTTCAATGTACGTGAGCACGCTGTCCACCGCCTCCTTCCACTTGGCCGCATCGGGCCTTGCCAACGCCTCAGCCACAGTGAGTGGCTCTCCCTGAGCCAAACAAGACCAGCTAATTCCAGTCCAGCTTCCGGTGTCAGCGTCGTACTTTGGAGTTTGTTTTCTTTGTCGTGTGCTGCGATGCTGCATTGCTGGTGGATGTTTGCAATGATGTTGCTCCTATGCTGTTCGCTACCCTGGAGTTACGTTTTCCTCTTTTGAAGAGCCACTAGCCTCCGAGCTGGTCTCAGAGGCCTCGGACGTCTCCGACTCTGTGTCGGAGCTCGCCGCTGCGTCAGCTTGTGCAGCCGCTCTCCCTGCCACACCACTATTCTTCACGGCCTGCTGTACTGGCACCACTTGCCAGTTTTTAGGAGCTTGATCTCCTGACTCCAGCAGCACCAACCACTCTCCCTGTTTTGGGGCTGGCGTGGGATCAAGCATCTCTTCCTTGCCTGGTTTCATTTCATCAAAGGTTACATCCTGGCTGGTGATGAGTCTTCTTCTTGCCAAGTCCCACAAGCGGTATGTCTTGTGGGCCGTCTCATAGTCCACCGTAACGCACTTTCGTGCTCTTGCATCCAGCTTGCTGGCACCCTCACCCGCCTGGACCTTTGCCCATGCGGTGCAGCCGAATACTTTCAGGTGTGATGCGTCCGGCTTCTTCCCTGACCAAACTTCTTGTGGCGTCATCTATTGCTTTCCCTTCTTCTTTCCGCGCCTGCCCAGAGCAGCCGCAAGAGTCTGGTTGATAAGATAGCATGCCGTTCTTGTTGCTTCCGCCCAGAACCGTGGTGGAAGCTTTGCATCAAAGAGCATGCTACGCACCATGCCGAGGATGGTCTGATTCATCCGTTCGGCAATACCATTGCTCTGCGGCGTGTAAGGCGTTGTGGGCTGGTGGTTGATCCCATGTTGCCGCAACCAGCCCTTGCATGCCTCGTACTCTCCGCCGTTGTCACTCCGCATCGCTTTGACTTTCTTTCCGGTCTCCCGCTCCACCATGGCGACAAAGTCCTGCAACTTTTCTCTGACCTCTCCCTTTGTTTTGAGGAAGAAGATCCACACCTTGCCGCTGTGGTCATCTATGAAGGTCACAAAATACTTGCTACCACCATTTGAAACCGTGCGAAAGGGTCCGCACACGCCGGTGTGAATCAGGTCAAGGGCTTATTCTACACGGCGACCATTGCGCTCAAAGCACGTTCGCTTGGTCTTGCCTTGGAGGCAAGGTTCACACAGGCTGCCACACCCAACCGCATCCTTTTTGCAACCATCCATGCCACGGACCAGCTGTTGTAGCTGGATGAATTGGAGCGTGCTACTTGCAATGTGCCCAAAGCGTCTATGCCACAGATCTGCTTCGTTCCTTGGAGTAGGGGATGCCTTTTCAGTTCTCGTTGGTGTGCTCTCCTGCATTGGTGCCAAGACCACTGCCTCCGCTGCACCCGCATGACCCTCGTCTTCTGAGCTCTTTGCTACCGTTGTCTGCAATACATAGAGTCCGTCAATCCGTGGAACCTGTGCCACGATATCTTTGTTGGCGTAGATGACCTTGATGTCCTCGTTCCTGGCGATGACCGCCTTCTTCTGCGTGAACACCACTGTCATGTCGTTGTCCGTTATTTTTGACACAGACATAAGGTTTGTCGCAAAGGAGGGCATGTAGACTACGTCACGTAGCCGTAGATCCTTCTCTACACCATTAAGGCTAATGCTCACCAGCATGGAATGTGCTCGGAAGTGGGGCCTTGCGCTCACGAGCAAGAAGCAGACCGCTAACCAAGTGGACGGCACGATTGAAATGGGGTACCTGACCCGTCCCCTCTCCATTCACATGGGGAAGCTTCGCATAACGACCGTATACCGGGTGTGCCCGATGAAAGATTATGATGTGATCCTCGGTCGTGACTTCCTCCACAATTACAACCCCGTCGTCAATTGGGAGGCGCGCACCGTCTCAGTCAAGCTCGGAGACAAGGAGGATCCCCTGCCTACGTGGTCCGGGGAAGAGGCCGCGGAGGAGGAGACTTGCAGGGAGGAAGCGCCGCAGCAGTCGGTGCCTCGCAAGGAGGAATCGGCACCTATGATGCTGAACTTCATGCAGCTCAAGCGCACGATTCGAAAAAAGGAGCAGATTTTGTTGGCATTCATGCGAGACGTGGAGGAAGATTTTGACAAACCAGAGGACGTGGCGCCTGCTGTGGCACATGGGGTGACTCTTGAGCAGCCGGGGGCCAAAGGCAAGTTTGCCGCGGTGCCCGAGGGGTTTTGGAAGGTGTGTACGGAGTTTGAGGACGTGTTCCCCGACACCCTTCCGACGGGTCTGCCACCAAAGCGGGACGTGGACCATCGCATCGACCTCAAACCTGGAGTGTGCCCGCCTGTTCGTGCAACGTACCGCATGAGCGACGCGTAGCTGCAGGAGCTCAAAAAGCAGCTGACAGAGGTGACAAAGCAGGGCTTCATCCGCCAATCCTCTTCTCCTTACGCTGCACCTGTCCTGTTTGTGTAGAGAAAGACGAGGGAGATGCGCATGTGCGTGGACTACCGGGCGTTGAATGAATTGACCATCAAGAACCGGTACCCACTTCCACAAGCTGAGGAGCTCTTCAATCAGCTCCATGGGGCTCGTTTTGTCACAAAGATCGACCTCCGTTTTGGCTACCATCAGATCCGCATCGCAGCAGATGATGTGGAAAAGACGGCCTTCTGTACCCGCTATTGTCACTACGATTTCCTCGTGATGCCTTTCGTGTTGACCAGTGCGTCGGCCACCTTCATGGCAGCAATGGACAACATCTTCAGGCCATACTTGGATGACTTTGTGGTGGTTTACCTCCACGGCATCTTGGTGTACAGCAGAACGGCGCCGGAGCATGAGGAGCATGTGAATAAGGTCCTCAAAATTTTGAGGACGGAGAGGTTTTCTGCAAATCTCTCGAAGTGTGAGTTTGCGATGGGTAAAGTTGAATTCCTTGTATAATTTGCAATGGACAGATTGCCATGGACTCGCGCAAAGTGTCGGCCGTGCAAGAGTGGCCGAAGTTGCGTAATGTGCATGATGTGCAAGTGTTCCTTAGTTTTTGCAACTGCTATCGCAGGTTCATCCTTGGCTCCGCGTGACTGTCAGCGCCACTCTCCAATCTCACTCGCAAGGATCGCGAGTGGAGTTGGGGGGTTAGCGAACAAGAAGCCTTTGAGAACCTCAAAAGGGCTCTGGCCTCTGCGCCGGCCTTGCACTTGGCCGACAGCGGCCGTGAGATTGACATGGCGACGAATGCATTGAGCCTGGTCATTGGTGGGATCCTTTTGCAGGACTTTGGCAACGGGTCGCAGCCGGTCGCCTACTACTCGCGTAAGTTGCGTGGGGCGGAGCTGAACTACGCCACCCATGATAAAGAGATGCTCGCCGTGGTCGCAGCCTTCAAGAACTGGCGGTGCTACCTCCAAGCGCGGAAATGCACGGTCTACACGGACCACCATGCGTTGAAGTACTTCAAGACGCAGCCAAACCTGAGTCGACGGCAAGCGCGTTGGGTGGAGTACCTCGAGTCGCACTTCGACTACGACATCGTGTACCAGCCGGGTTGCATCAACCCAGCCGACGCACTCTCACGACAACCGGACCCGATGATGTGGGTCGCGTCTCTCACCGTCCACGAGGATGCTTTCCTTGTGAAGCTCTTCACGGAGGGATACGATGCGCATGGGGAGTACGACGCTCAGAGATTTTTCTTCAAGGCGTCGTATTGGCGACGGCACGGCACACAGCAGGTGGTGGTTCCTGCGGTGCCGGCGCTTCGGCAGCTGATTGTGGAGGAGTGCCATGACAGTGGCCCGAGTGGCCATTTCTCCGCCGACAAGTCATTGAAGACGGTGGCTCGCTTCTTTTGGTGGCCCACCATGTCGTCGGAGGTGGCTGAATTCTGCCGGAGTTGTGACGTGTGCCAACGCCACAAGGCGCGGAGGACGAAGACCCCGGGTCTCCTCCAACCCTTTCCCATCCCTGAGCATGACATCTCCATGGATTTCATCACGGATTTTCCCACGACAGCGGCAGGCCACAATGCGGTGTTGGCGGTGGTGGATCGTATCAGCAAGATGTCACACTTCATTGCGCACGTGATACGGTGAGCGCGGAAGGCACCACTCGGGTGTTCCTCGAGCACGTGGTGCGTCTCCATGGCGTGCCGCGGTCCATTGTGAGCGACTGTGGCCCGCGTTTTACAAGCAAGTTCTGGCGAGAACTCATGGAGCGGTACGGTAGCAAGGTGCAGCTATCGACCAGTTTTCACCCTCAAACTGACGGACAAACGGAGTGGACAAACCAGAAGTTGGAACAGCTCCTCCGTACAGTGGGTGATCCGGACGAGTCGGCGTGGGACCAACGATTGCCGGTCACTGAACTGGCGTACAACTCTGCCACGTGTGCCTCCACTGGCAAGGTGCCATTTGAGGTGGTGAACGGGACGGTGCCCGCCACGCCCTTCAGTTTGCACGCCGTAAGCAACCTGCCCGCGGTGGAGTCTACCGCACGTGACTTCAAGCAGATTTGGGCAGCGACGTGGCTTGCATTGAAGAAGGCGCAAGAGCAGCAGAAAGTACAAGCGGACCGCCGACGCGCAGACGCAACTCTTACGGTCGGTGATCGCGTGCTTCTCAACAGCACGCATGTCAAGCTTCGCGGGGTCCGGTCGGAAAAGTTGAAACCCCGGTGGCTTGGTCCGTTTGAGGTGCTCGAAATGCAGACACCCATGGTGGCGCGGTTGGCTCTTCCACCTTCCATGCCAGTCCACGACGTGTTCCACATCTCCATGCTCAAGCTCTACCATGACCCGGCCGAGCATTTTCCTGGCCGCAGTTCTGAGCCTCCCCCTCTAGTGGTGATCAAGAGCGAGCAAGAGTTTGAGTTGGAGACCATCCTTGACCACCGTCGTCGTGGCCGTGGATGGGAGTACCTGGTTGAGTGGAGGGGCTATGACGCAGCCCACAACTCCTGGGAGCCTGCCAGCAACTTCAACGTTGGCAGGGTGAATGTCATCCTCCGGGACTATCAAGAGCGAATCGGGACAGCTCGATCCTAAGGGGGGGATAGTGTAAGCCGGACAGTGCCAACAGCACTGATTACGACTTGTGGCTTCCTTCAATGTACAAGCTGACTGGAAAAACCGTGTGAGATTGACCCAAGAACGGGGTCGATCCATCAAGAATTCAGGGAGATACGCCCGGCCAAAGTTTGGACCGGCCGAGGGGAAAAAGGTGACGGGAGATCGTCCCCAAAAACCAAGGCTCGACCCTTGGAAGAACCAACAAGACCAAAGCACACCTTGGGGCCCAGATAGTCAATGAGTCAAGGATCATTGAGGGCCAAGGGCGCTTTGGAATGGTGCCACGGTGTGTTATTACCAAAAGGGCGCTTCGGGCGGCCGTGACCGCCGCTAGTGGTGCTGCCAGTCGCAGATTGCCGTGGTTCACGGAAACGGCCATATCTCGGTTGTTCCTCCACATAATGGTGTGATTCTTGGTGCGTTGGAATGCTGGGAAGGTGAGCTACATTATGTTAAGGCAATAACACTCATCCCTGGCCTATACAAGGCCACGCACGGCTCGGCGACCTCGGGTTGCCTAGGATGTGTCATCATGAACATATAGTCTTGTATGTTAACACTTGACTAACAAGTACAGTTTACTCCCACTGTGTCACACGTGTTCCCGTGCTCCCCCAAGACGACCCTACGCTTCCGCAACCCGGGAAGGTGTATACCAGCCTCCTTTCAGACACCGTTGCCGTCGGTTGGTGCCTACACCATCCGGTTGAGGCTAGCACACCGCGCCTGGTTCACACTGCACTGCTACTACTACTACTACTGTTGCTGTTGTTGCAGTTGTAGCTGATGTTGTTCCCGGTCCTTTTGCTATTGCTGTTGTTGTTGCAACTCTTGTACCTGCAATAAGAAAATGGGGGGTACCCCCCTGGGGGTCCCCCCAACGGAGGAGGACCCCTCTCCACCAGGGTTGTTAGCCATGGTTTTGGTGCCCCCTCTTTGTTTTCTTTTTGTGTTTTGTGTGCTGCTTATGTCAGCAGTGACGTCAGCCTAGGACGGCTGGCATCAATGCTGCTACGGCATAATCTGCTACTACTACTATTATAAAGTTTCTTCCCCACCCTTCTACCTGCTCTTTTATCTTGATGGCGTCAGTAGTGACGTCAGAAGTGACGTCAGAGGCTGGATACCAACGTCAGCAGTGGCTGTGGTTAGGGCTGCAACTGCACAGCTGTAGTGGCTGCTATTGTTGATGCCGCTATTACTGTTGTTGATGCCGCTGCCGCTGCTTGCCGCCGCTGCTGTTGTTGCTGCTGTTGTGCTGCTTCTGTTGCTATAGTTGTCGTTGCATCAGCTACTGCTACTACTACAATTGCTTTCGCTGTTGTGGTAGTAGCAACTGCTGCTCCTCCTTCTTCTGTAGTAAGTACTACTGGTGTTGTTATAGAAGCTACTACTGCTGCTGCTACTACTGGTGCTGCGACTGTTGTGGTAGCAGCAAGTGCTGCTGCTGCTGCTGTTGCTACTACTGCTACAACTGCTACTACCATTATTGTTGTTGTTGCTGCTGCTATTGCTACTGTTGCTGTGTGCTGTTGCGGCTGCTGTGGCTGTTGTGGCAGCTATGGCAGCTGCTATTGGGGTGGGAGAATTTTTTCTCTTTTTTCCTTTTTTTCCGGCACTACGAGCTTCGCTGCTCGCTGTGGGCAGCGGGCTACGAGCAGCAAGCTCGCTACTCGCTACTAGCAGCTCCCTCCTCGTAGTGAGCAATGGGCCTGCTTCTTGCAGTCTGCACCTCGCGGCGAGCTATGGGTTGCGAGCAGTAGCAGTTGTTGGCTGCTGCTAGCTGTTGCTGCAGCCGGCTGCTGCTGTTGCTTGCTGCTGCTTGTTGCTGTAACTGCTGTTGCTTGTTGCTATGATTGATCACTATTGCTGCTACTGCTCACTGCCGCTACTACTAGTGTTGGGAGCTGCTGCTACTGGCTGCCACTGCTGCTTGCTGCTACGAGCTGCTACAGCTGTTGCGAGCTGTTGCGTTTTGCTGCTGCCGGCTACTACTATTCTTGCGAGCTGCTACTGCTGGATGCTACTACTACACGCAGCTGTTGCTGGCTGCTGCTGCCACTCCTTGCTACAGTTGCCTACCGCTGCTCCTACTACTCGCTGGTGCCAGTCACTCCACTTGGGTGACGTTGCCACGTGCATTGTCACGCGCAGGTGTCGGACGCGGCCTGTCGCTCACCTCCTTGCATCACGCGTCAGGGTCAGTGCTGTCGAAAAAAACCGGGCAGCATTTCCCCTGACCCAGTGGCCGTGGGAAAAAAATTTGACGTCGCCATCAGGCGGGTCAATGCTGCCAAAATAAAATCCGGCAGCATTTTCCCTGCATTGGCGCGTATGGGGGTCCGCCGACGTTGTCTGGCACCTGTACACCCGTCTTCTGCTGCTACTCCTACGCTTTGGCTCTGATACTAAAAAAGGAAATCTGAGCAGCAGGTTGGGGCAGCAGTATTGATGATGTAGCGTGTGGGCTTCCACATTCGTTACTGAAGTCTGATGGCCCCTCAGTCAGCTGCTCTAGAGACTAAGTCTACAAGCTCTGGGTTTGTTACTCAAAAATGTGCGCGCCAGTGTTTACGCCAGAAAGCAGCTGAAGACTGAAAGTGACAGATTAGGAATGGAGAATGAGCAACAGTGAGAGACCCCTCCAAGTTCTAGCTCCTCCAGCTAGTAGTACTTGTTTCTCAGCAAACGAGCCAACAAAAAAACAGTCCTAGAACTATTTTCTGGCAGGGAAGGTTTTCACGGTGAGCCCTGTCAGACGCCTGACAGCCCAAAACCCGGGCGTCGTCCGTTTTGCCTGAAAACTAGACCATACCATGATATAGACGCTGTGAACACAGTCATGCTGTCAGAATCAGCTAGAAAAATAGCAGCAAAGAGTTATGGCTGCCCGAACCCAGGCAGTGCCTACGACAGTCTTTGATGCCAAACAGTGTCACGTAGCAAGAGACATGGACCCTAGGCAGAGCATGATGCTGTAAACACAATGGCACAGTCAGAAACAACGCTGGGTGCATGCAGATAGCATCTGCGGTGGCAGTGACTGCCGGTGGCCTGACCGCCAAGGAGGCCTGCGGATGGAGCTGAGCACGTCGTTGGAGGGAGGAGGCTCCAGCAAACCGGAGTAGGCCTCAGCGTACGTCGGCTCCACCGGACGACACTCCAACAACGTCGAGTCTCGCCATCAATCATGTGCATGTCGATGTACACAAGCCGGGAGGACAAAACAGAGCACAATGAGAGATGCGTAAAAATCAACAGGTTCCAGGCAAAACAGACGGCGCTCGGGTTTTGGCCCATCGGTTGTCTGGTAGGGCTCACTGAGAAAACCCTGCCTGTCAAAAATTAGGTCATTCTTGTGACAGGCTTAGAAATGATTGACAAGCTCTACAGAGCTGAGGGGAAGCTAGAACTTGTAGGGGTGTCCCATTGTTGCTCATTCTTGCTTCCCTATCAATCATTTCCATTTTTCAGCTATTGTCTGGCGCTAACTCTAGTGCACCGGTTTCTCAGTAACTACATCAAAGCTATCTGGTACAGGAGGTTGAGTGGGCAGCCCAAGCAATGCGCTTTGGTTCATGCTGCATCAAAAAGGTTCTTCTCCCAACATGCTGAATTAGGTTTTGAAGATATAGGGCCCGCGATGGTTCTTCATAGCCCAAGTGTATTTTGGGTGCTACATAACGCTCCCACTCTTCCTTCAATGGGACCCATCTCCGACGAGCCGCCACAGGGTCCGCTACGGGAGTGCACCATCCATGATGTGCCCGGCCATTCAAGCGGCCGTCTGTGTCCACGTTGATGCAACGTGTAGTCAAAGTTCGAGAACGTGTAGTCAATGGGTACACTTGCCGCATACCCACTGGCCTCGCAACTAAAGAGCGTCGTACCTACTATTCGCACAAAAAGGATGGTAGGGCCACTTTTGCAGAAAAATGCGTAAAACGTTCACAAAATGTGTATAATACTTCCGATGTCCACTGTTTAAAACGAATACTTGGGATGTCCACCGTGCCAAAAATCATAGGGCAAAATAGCTCTAATATCCACATTCCCGAAGGGCGGACCCTCCCATATCCAAGTCCCCCATATCCAGCACTTTAAAATATAAGAACAAGGTATCCTCCTCCCTCTCCATGCTCGATCAGCGACATGCGTCGTTGATCGAGCATAGCGGGGGAGGTCATGCTACACGCACGATTGCGAAGGGCGGCGGACACGTCATCGCCCCACCCCCCCCCCCCCCCTCCCAACCCGGACCCCCGCCCCGCGAAACTGTCGGATCCTCGCTTGCGGAGTCACGAATTCCGCGGTGGATATCCCTTCAAGTATCCTCATTATCACATCAAATAACACAATAACATTACATGTGTTTCAGTCCCAAGATAGGCCAGAAAACATTTCGCTAGCAGATCCATGGCTACACAACCACTATGCCAGAATGAAAACATACAGGATACCTTCTCTCATAAAAAAGCTCATGAAATAGATATAAAGTGTATGAAATCTCCAAAAAACTGTAAAACACTACTAAAGCATTACATCAATCTATTTCATTCTCTAAAACTTCTTTATAAAACCCTTAAATATAAATTTAAATAAAATAATGTATATTGAAATTTAAATGTATATATATATCTATATGTAGATGTATAGGTATATGTATGTGCACATGTATATGTATATGTATATGTATATGTATATGTATATGTATATGTATATGTAAATGTATATGTATGTGTACATGTATATGTATATGTAAATGTATATGTATATGTATGTGTACATGTATATGTATATGTATATGTATATGTATATGTATATGTATATGTATATGTATATGTATATGTATA
>SZWC01003378.1:3894-63684 GCA_023375785.1 Penium margaritaceum
AGCTGCTGTTGCCGCCTGCTGCTGCTGGCGGTGCCAGTCACTGCACCTGGGTGACGGTCGCCGCTTGCGTCGTCGCCCGCAGACGTCAGACGCCGCCTGCCGCTCACCTCCTCGCGTCACGCGTGGGGGTCAGTGCTGCCGAAAAAATTTCGGCAGCATTTCCCCTGGCCCAGTGGCCGTGGGAAAAAATCTGACGCCGCCACCAGGCGGTTCAATGCTGCCGGAAAAAATCCGGCAGCATTTCCCCTGCACTGGCGCGTATGGAGGTCCGCCGGCGTTGTCTGGCACCTGTTCGTCAGTCTTCTGCTGCTGCTGCTACGCTCTGGCTCTGATACCAAAAAGGAATAGCCTAGGCAGCAGGTTGGGGCAGCAGCGTTGTTGATGCAGCGTGCGGGCTTCCACGCTCGTTGCTTAAGTCAGCTGCCCCCTCAGTCTGCTGCTCTAGAGTCTAAGTCTGGAAGCTCTGGGTTTGTTACTCAGAAACGCGCGCGCCAGTGTTAGCGCCAGAAAGCAGCTGAAAACTGTAAGTGACTGAATAGGAATGAACAATGAACAACAATGGGAGACCCCTCCAAGTTCTAGGCCCCCCCCAGCTCTGTAGAGCTTGTTACTCAGTTCAACAGCCAATCAGAAAATAGCTCAGTTCAGGCTGGCAGGTTTTCTCGGTGAGGCCTGCCAGACAGCCGACAGCCCAAAACCCGGGCGTCGTCCGTTTTGCCTGAAAACTGGACCATACCATAATACCGCCGCTGCGAACGCAGCCGTGCGGTCAGAATCTGCTAGAAAAATAGTAGCGAGGAGTTATGGCAGCCTAAACCCAGATAATGCCCACAACGGTTTATGCTGCCACACAGGGCCATGCAACATGCAACTGGGACCCTAGGCAGTGCATGACGATGCAGACGCAATGGAATGCGCTGGAACGCATGCAAGCAGCAAATGCGGTGTCAATGACCGCCGGCAGCACGACCGCCGAGGAGGCCTGCCGATGGAGCTGAGCGCGTCGCCTGAGAGAGGAGGCTCCAGCGAACTGCGAGAAGTCCTCAGCGTGCGTCGGCTCCACCGGACGACACTCCATCAGCGTCGAGTCTCGCCGTCAGTCATCTGCACGCCGATGTACACAAGCCGGGAGGACACAACAGAGCACAATGAGAGATGTGCAAAAACCAACACAGCTCACACCGCAACCCCGTGCTCGCGTCTCAGGGGTTGTCGGGCGGTACTGATGAGTCCGCGTGATTGCGCCGGTGGCATCCGCACATCGACAGTTGCATCTCTCACAACTGCAACTGTTGGTGCATCTGAATGCCAGCAGCAGCTGCAACGGTCTCAGCAGCCGCAGCTTCAGCAGCGAGACTGCTCTACATTACCTTTCACAAGCTGTGGCAGTCGTCTCTTGTACGACTCTTGTAACCCCGAGTAGCACACACAACAGCAGCCACCTCAGCCATAGAGGGAGCAGCCGTACAATCACTATCATAGTTGTCACTTTGATTACCGGAGGTCCTCCTAGCTCGTCTACAGCAGTAGATCGGCAGCAAGAGCAGCATCGTCCGCAGCAACAGCGTTAGCAGTTGCTTCAGCCGCAGGTGCAGCAGCATACGGAGCAGCAGCAATAGCATTGCTAGTAGTGGCGGTGGCAGCCTCGTTAGCCGCAGCAGCAGCAGCATTGGGAGCAACAGCAGCAGCATTACTAGCAGCAGCGCTGGTAGCCTCGTTAGTCGTAGCAGCAGCAGCGGCATTGGGAGCAAGAGCAGCAACATCGTTAGCAGCAGCACTGGCAGCCCCATTAGCCGCAACAGCAACAGGAGCAGCAACATCGGTAGCAGCAAGAGTAGCACTCGCAGCAGTATCAACACTCGCAGCAGTAGTAGCATTGCTGGCAATGACGCTGACAACCGCATCAGTGGATGGAGTAACAGTCTGATTGCTGCAGTGACAATGGCTCTCCGTTCCGTGCACCGCTTCGGTGGTGCTGCATCCCACCACGCTGGCTCGTCACAACACTCCTAGCACGCTTCCCTCTGGTGCTTACTACAAGGGAGGGCTGCCGCATCGTCACCCTAGGCGTCGCAGAGGAATGAGCAGCGACCGGGGGTCCGCATCTACAGCGACGTCATCCACGCGGGCTGCTTGCCATCATCCGGTAAGCATCTGCCCGCCTCTTTCTCCTGGGGGGGGGGTCTGCAGCCACAAGACGCTCCCGAACTGTTCGCTCCATTTACACAAGACGTTGTTAGTCTTGTAAGTGCCCTCACTCGCACGACTGCAGCAATTATAGACGCAGCTACAACAGCTGCCGCAACGTTTTCCACAGCCGCTAGAGCATCTCGCGCGCCTGTCTCGACCTCAGCAGGGCGTGTAACAGAAGCATACACAGAGGCTGCAGTTGTCATTGGTCCCATTGCTACAGGAACCGCTAACATAGGGACACAGATTTCTGCAGCAGCATCCGCCATCGCATCAGCGACGGCTTCAGCTGCATCTGCGACAGCAGCAGCGACAGCTTCAGTCCGTACCTCGACATCGGCTGCTGTTATTGCAGGGGCATCTGCTCCATCCGCCGCCCCCAGCTTCGTCACGGCGATAGTCTCCATCGCAGTAGTCATCACCACCCTCAACGCTGCTTTTGTCACTGGAGCGTTTGCTGTGGTGGTACTACTTGCCTCCACTGTTGCCATTCTCTCCACTGCCTCCGCAGCTGCAGTTCCACCGCTTTTATCCTTTCTGCATAGTCTGTCACCTCCTCTCGGCGCATGATTCTCTCTGTTACATGCTTTTGTCCCCTGCTGTCTTCCCTTGTTCTCTCTACGGTGGCTTGTCTTGTCTGACTTGGGGTGGGCTGTCCTGCATCATTCAGCTACCTTGCCTAAGGCACCCCCATTTTTCCCATGCCCACTGGGGCTGGGGAAACTCTGCCCAAATTTTTTGGGCAGAGCCCTCACGTTGTCACCATGCCTGGTGACGACGAGTCAGTCATTGCTGCCCTTCAACGTCAGCTAGCTCTCGCTCGCTCGGCTCAGCAAGAGGCTGAAGACAGTGTTAAGCTGATAGAGGACAATCGTGTAGCTTTCGCCAATGAAGTCGCCACTATTGTCTTACATCGCCTCCCTGCCGCGTCTACTGTCCCAACTGTGGGTGGTAATACCACTCCTGCCTCTGGCACACCATTTACCTCTAGCACCTCTGCCACTGCTCAGACAGGTCACACCGCTGTGGCTGCCCCTCATCCTGCGCTACGCCAGCATGACTTCTTCTTGCAGCCGCCTTCCTTCTCTACTGGGCTCGCCTTCTTGTCCTGGGAGGTGCGCTTCAGCACCTGAGCTCAGGGGGAGCAGTTGTGGGAGTACTACTCTCCAGTTTTTGCTCCGTTCACTCCCCATGCTATTGAGTCTACCCGTGTTGTGCGCACCCTCATCGCTGCCGCTCCTGAGTCGTTGATCGATGATGTCGGCATGTTCAATGCTGACCCCGCTGTCCAGCGTCTGGTCGACCCTGTCGGCGCATATGCCATGCTGCATCGTCGCACCACTATCATGTGCCAAGCCTCTCAGAGCGCGCTCACAGTCCAGTTCAACACGCTTCACATGCTTTCTAACGAGACTGCTGATGCCTACTAGGCTCGCAGTCTCAAGCTCCTTCGCAAGCTTGACATCGCAGTGCCTGGGCAGCTCTTTGCCGTCCTCACCATGGTCAATGGCCTCATCCCGGAACTGCCTGACCCTCCTCGCGACGTCAAAGCAGACGAGCTGCAGTGTCTTTCATCACAGCCCGTTCCGCCTAGGGCGCCCCTTGGGGTAGGAGCTCATTGGGATTTTACCATCAAGTGTCTTGCTTTCTAGTGGACTGGCCATTAGAACAAGGGACTCCACCGCTCCGCCGTCACGGGTGTTGCTGCGCTCACCACCACCAATGTTGCACCAGCTTTTTCCTCTGCTCCTTCTTCCTCCTCCTCTTCTACCTCCTCCTCTACTGCCTCCGTCCTTGCCTCCCAAGGCCATGGGAAGGGAAAGGGTGAGGGTAAAGGCAAGGGGAAGGAAAAGGGAGCAGCGCCTCATCCCTTGCTCCTAGTGCCGTCGTGTGCTCAAACTGCGGCTCCACAGAGTAATCTGCCCGTTCCTGCCCCATCCCTCCGGACAATCTTTGTCTGGCTAGGGCCATGCGTACTCACTGGGCCCGCACGTCCGGCTCCTCCTCCGCGCCTTCGACCTCCATCTCCACGACATCTTTGTGTCCGTCTGCCACCATCTGTGCTCACGCCCACTCCACCAGTGGTGTGCCTTCCTTTCCGCTTCCTGGCCCATACGACTGGGGCTGGCCTCCTCCATCTGGTGCATCCACCTACGCGGGTCCTCCTTCCTTTGCCTACACCGTGCCGCCGTGGTTTCCTTCTTCCTCGGGCGCGTCTACTCCGGCCCAGCCGGCGCCGGTGGACGGTGATCGCGGTGATCGGGAACGCGAGTATGAGCCGTCCCTTCTTTAGCTTTTGCGCCTTCGCGATCAGGGAGGTGCGAGTGTTGCATCGTCAGCCAGAGGTCTCGTTTATCAGACAGACAGTCACCTTCATGGGGAACCCCCCGGCCACGTTCTGGGCTCGTTAAGTGTGTCAGTCCCTTGGATTGAGCACTGGCAGTCTGTCTTCCTTCCTCGTTGTCTATCCCTCTGTGCACCATCTGTTTCCTCTCAGTCCTCCATTGGTATTGTCGCCACCTCCGGTGTGCTCCCCTCTATGCATGTCTCCAGTGGCTTTTGGGTCCTCGATTCCTGTGCCACCCACCACATGACGTCTATCTGCTCGTCGTTCGTCTTGTTGGGTCCCGTCGGGCCGGTCCGCTTCGTTTGTGCTGGGTCCGGTCAGTTGCTTCCTGTTCATGGTGTTGGCATCGTCCGTTTTGTTGGTCCCAGTGGTGCCCTGTACTTTCCTGACGTTCTGTACGTGCCTTCGCTCAAGCTCAGTCTGCTGTCTGTGTCGTCCCTCGATGACCAAGGAATGGACTTCACTGCCAGTTGTGGCATTGGTACTATCTGTATGCGCCCCTCTGGCCGTCCTATCTTACGTGGCGTGCAGTGTGGCAAGCCCTACCGTGTTCCCTTACATGTCTCCTCCCCTCCTTCCATGCAGGGGACTGCCCTCGTTCACGTTGCTCCTTCCCTCTCTCCTGACCGTGTTCGTCTCCTGCATCGCCGTCTTGGGCATGTCCATTCTGACGCCGTTCACAGGATGTTTTATCTTCAGCTTGCTGTTTGTCTCTCTCCGTCTGACGTTTCTGCCCCTTGCCCCATTGACTGTCTTGATTGTGCACAAGGCAAAATGCATCATACACCTTTCTCTTCGTCTGATTCTCAGTCATCCCACCCGCTCGATCGTGTCCATGCGGATGTCATGGGTCCTTTGCCCCATGACCTCCTGGGTGACGTCGGTCGCTATGTCTTATGCCTTACCGATAACTTTCCCGGTTTTGCTGGGTGTGCACCCTTCGTCAGAACAACAACGTTTGCTCCGTCATCGAGTCCTGGCTTTTCTACGATGAACGCGCCTGTCAGCGGTCGTTGCGCACCTTTCGCAGCGACAGTGGTGGTGAGTTTCTTGGTCCCACCGCTCGCCTCCTTGAGTCCCGCGGGGTGTGTTTGGAGACCTCTACTCCATGCACACCCAGTAGAATGGTGTCTTTGAGCGTTGGGATCGGATGCTGGCTAACGGCGTCCGCACCCTCTTTTCCGAGTCCCGTCTGGCCCCGCTCTTTGCCTTTGAGGCAATGAGCTACATGACGTGGGTCTGGAACCGCATCCCTCACGGCCCTCTTTTCTGCACGGTCACTCCCTTTGAGCGTTGGTACAGCACCCGCTCTAACCTTCGCCTTGCTCGGGTCTTGGGAAGTATTGTGTCTGTCTGGCTCCTCGAGGATTTGCGTGACTGCAAATTGTCTCCTCGTGGCCTTCTATGTCCCTGTCTGGGCGTGTCTTCTTAGTTTAAGGCCTGGCATTTCTGGGATCCGGTCCGTCAGCGCATCATCGAATCTCGCGATGCCCCCTGTCTCCTCTCTCCTGCCTCTCCCTCGGGGGGGGGGGGGGNTCCTCGTGGCCTTCTATGTCCCTGTCTGGGCGTGTCTTCTTAGTTTAAGGCCTGGCATTTCTGGGATCCGGTCCGTCAGCGCATCATCGAATCTCGCGATGCCCCCTGTCTCCTCTCTCCTGCCTCTCCCTCGGGGGGGGGGGGGTAGTCGGCCCTGCCACCCCTGCAGTTCCTGTTGCTGCACCGCAGATCTCACCCTTGGTGGAGTCCTTGTCATCCGGTCATGCAACTTGTTTGCAGTCCTAGTCATCTGGTCATGGAACCAGTGTGTCTCCGTCCTCCGGGAGCTCCTCCGCCGCCCCGTCCTCTCTTGTCACGGACTCTGTCCAGTCAACTTCTATCCCACCTATTTCTCCGTCCAGACCGGTCACGCCTCCGGTGGCCACCTCACCCGTCCCTTCCCCTCATGTGGCCGCGCCACCTTTGCCACTGACCACCATTGCTCTAGCTCCGGTCTCTCCTTTCGTCTGAGGTGGGCGCCTTCGTGCGCTCCCTCAACGCCATGGCACTACTGCCCCAGCATGCGCCTCACAATCTCAGACTGGACAGTTTCCAGTCCTCCTTACTGGCATGGATGCCTTGGGCTTGGCCACAGGGGTTGTCCACCTCAGCTCTGCTCTTGGATATGCGCTCCTGGCATCAGAGCATGCACACGCATTGGAGATGGCTGTTTGGAGCAGCATTGCAGAGTGTCACGTTGTGTCAGCCACCACATCCCTATCACCTGAGCCAACCACGGTGCGTCAAGCACGCGCGTCCAGTAACACCCAGCAGTGGGAGGCCGCCATGCGTGATGAGCTGAATGCTCTGGGTGACCACATGGTCTATGAGTTAGTTGACTTGCTGCCCGGTCGCAAGGGCATTGACTCTCAATGGGTCTTCCAACGGAAGTACAAACCCAATGGTGCACTGGATAAGTACAAGGCGAGACTCAGGGCGAAGGGGTTCTCCCAGGTCCTAGGCATCGACTTTGACGAGAAATTTGTGCCGGTCGGATGATACACCACCACCAAAGCGCTGCTGAGCCTTGTGGCTCACCATGACTGGGAGCTCGAACAGATGGAAGTGAACAATGCGTTCCTGCATGGACAGATGGATGAGGAGATCTACATGGTCCAGCCTCCAGGCTTTTTCGACGGCATTGACAGAGTCTGACGGCTGCGAAAGGCCCTCTACGGCTTGAAGCAGTCGCCTCGGTGCTGGAACCAAGAGATCACGTCCACCCTCGAGAATGGAGGATACCGAGGCAGTACGGTGGATCCTTCTCTCTTTGTCACTACACCTTCTGTGCTGTTCGTGGCTGTCCTCGTCTATGTGGACGACCTGCTAATAGCATCGCCTAAACATGATGCTATCAAGTTAGTGAAAAACCTCATGTAGTCCACATACAAGATGAAAGACCTTTGGCCCGCTCTTGTCTTCTTGGGCATAGAACTTGAGTGTGACCGTTCACATCGCACCCTTCATGTACATCAGGCTACATACGTTCGCAGCCTGGGGGAGCAGTTTGCCTCCCTGCTTGAGTCTACACCCACAGCGTCAATGCCTATGACGCCAACTGGATAGAGGTTGTTGAAGACACTAGACGTACCTAAGCTGGGGGAGGCAATCGACGTGACAGACTATCTCCGCGTACTTGGGTTGCTGATGTACCTGGCGACACCTACGAGAGTAGATGTTGCCTTCTCTGTGAACTTCCACGCCCAGTTCTCTCAATGTCCCTGAGCACGACACCTTGAGGTTGCATTGCGTGTTGTTAGGTACGCCCTCTCCACTGCCCGGACCGGTCTGTGCTATCGGGCACAGCCGTCAGTTGTAGTCGATGGCTACACAGACAATTACTGGGCCCATGACATAGATGCTCGCAACCGCAAAGGCTACATCTTCCTTGTCGGAGGGACCATGGTATCGTGGAAGAGTGGCAAACAGGGTTGTGGGGCACATAGTTCCAGTGCGGCTGAGTATGTTGCTCTTGGTGCTGGTACACGTAAGAGTGTTTGGCTATGTCGCTTGTTTCAGCAACTGCGTGTTCCCATCTGTTGCATCACATTGCGCTGTGACAACCAAAGCACCAAATCAATTGCCGAGCATGATGGCATGCATCACACATGCACGAAGTACATCAATGTTGAGCATCACTTTGTGCATGAGCGCATTGCTACAGGTGATGTCCAGATCGTTTGGGTTGACACACGACAGCAGTGAACTGACTTCTTGACGAAGGCACTCAGCAGTGATGTCTTCAAGGCAGCCGTGCATGCAGTGGGACTGTTTTGTCCTCGTGGTGATCCTAGAGGAATGTTTGCTCTGTGAGTGTGTGCAGTCGTTAGTCACGTCTTGTGACACATGTGGTACCCATGAACTTGTGCTTGTGTGCGTCAACTGTGGTTCATGGGGGAGAGTTAGTTTTTGAACCGCAGAGACGTCGTGACCTCTGGCCTTGCTGCACACTCACCTCACTGATGCAGGTGACTGATGCTAGTTTGACGCTGGTGCCGGCACCACAGTGTCCCTCATGGTGACACGTGCACAAGAAGTGGAGTCATGGCAATTCTCGTTGTGGTTCATGACAGAATCACTTTATAGACATGTTTATTGTTGCATGAACACCAGGTTTCCTAGTGTTACTGTTTTGGGGGGCTGAGCACCTGGGTTTGTGACACTTAGGTTGTCTTGGCAGAGTCCTGTCTCTCTGCAGGCTTGCAGGATAATTCGGCCGACAGGCTCGAGTTCGATGTTGTGCTATGCTTTGTAGTGCGAGCGAGCAGGAGCTCGTCGCTCCCCGCTTGTCACGTCCATCCTCGTCTGCTAGCAGCTGTGCTCATTGTTAGTCGTGCTTTCTTGTCACTCACTTGGAACTCTATCCATGGTGCTGAACCTATCTTGGTTCCCGCCCCACAATGTTCCATTCTCTCGTCACACCATAGCTCACTACCCACTCTATTACAAACTCAAGTGTACATAGAAATTTGATCATCGAACCTCAATCGGAACCACCTAGCTGTCCAACAAATTGCTTTCCGGTCCTTGCGATCATGAAATCCGATGTGCAAACGTATTGAACGAGCAAGAGGTATGGCGCTCTCGGGCTTCACATGCATTCCTTGTGCAACATGGCAATATTCTGACTCGCAGGAAACAACCGAAGGGCCCCCTCGTCGCTGAGATTGGACGGCAAGGCTCCATTGTTGGCAAGATTGGCCGTCACGGCATCATTGTAGTCAAGCCGCTTGACAGACCAGGGCCCTTAGGTAGGACTGCCCTTTTTTTGTGCCGATTCCTCCTAGGCCTAGCAGGTCCCCTTTCAACACATGGGGTGTTTTGAACCTGTTGTGATTTGTGACGTTCCTGTCGACCCGTACGGTTTACTGTGACCAGTCAGTCATGTCCATGCCCGTGTAGATCCCTGATACGGACCCCCCAAGTGGCGCCGGAGCGTTGTTTGGTGGTGGACCACCCGCTCGGAGCTGACCGACGATCGCCTTAGGGTCTTGGATGCCGTCGGGGACCTTCTCCAGTTTTTTTTAGCATGTATGAGTTTATCGGTGGACTGGCCGTGGGCCCCAATTTGCATATTTTTGCATTGTGTGTCCACCGTTTGATGCCAGATGCATGGATGTGACCATTCGTAGTGTACGGTTTGAGATTGTGCATGTTGAGGTTCAGACGACGTAGCGTTCTCACTTGTCTACGCTGAGGTGCGGCCAAAACAATGGTTTTGGGCCAGTTTTGACACAGACCGTGCACTGCCGCTTGCGACACCCGTTGTGTGCCACGACACATATTTATGCAGTGGACCTATCATTTTTCATCTCTCTTCAAATGCTATTGAAACATTTTGACACTTTGACTTGTGTCTCCTAGCCAGACTCTTGCGGTTGTGTGTACGCTGTTGTCACCGTCTGACCAACAACTAATGCCTAGTCAGCGGCTGTGTTGCTCGGAAGCTTCCACGCATCTTCTCATGGTATCAAAGTAACAAGACAGTTCTTACCGAGCTGCGTAGCAGAGAAGCAGCAGAGGAGTAGCAGTGAGCGTAACTGTTGCAACGGATTGACTAGGACCTGTCGACGTCACCAGACTTCCACCGATGTCACCCGCCTTCAGCTCGTGAGAGTGTAGCAATAGCAGCACCAGGCGGAAACTACACTAGGCGGCAGCCGCTAGCAGCTGTTGGCATCATTGCTACCAGCAGCAGCAGCATGCAGCAGCTGCAGCAGGTGGCGACGGGCAGCAGCAGCAGCAGCAAGCAGCGAGCAACGCGCGGCAAGCAGCAAGCTGCGAGCAATGAGCAGCTAGCAGCAACAGCAAGCAACAGCGTGCAGTAGCAACAGCATTGAGCAGCAGCATTAGTTGCGTAGGAGTAGCGCACAGATGTAGCAATGCGTAACAGCGCTGTAGCACAGCAGCAGCGCACAGATGCAGCCACTGTTACGCAAGGAGCTGTGCGGCTGCTACTGTAGGCGCAGGCGCAATAAGAGCAACAGTCGAGCGAAAGCTGCTGCGGAGCATTTGCGCAGCTTCCGCGCGGCTGTAGAGGAGCAGCCGCCCCTTGTGTAGCAAGACAACAGTCGCAAGGGTTGTCAAAAAAAGAATTGTGCCAACATCGGCATTCTCACTGATGTCATCACCCCTGTGCTGATGTCAGCAAACCTGTGCTGATGTGAGCACTTGCACTAGTCAAATTTTTGTGTCGGAAAGTCAAAAGTTGCCAGTTTTTCAACTCTTTGAGAAACGCCCATGATTTTGCAATGGGACTTGATTGACATCCCGGCCTGTAGTAAGCGTTGACATGATTTCAGCCGGCAACAAAAGCAAAAGACCACTAGATTCCTCTTCCTCCTCCTCAGGGGTCATGATCCCACGCTTGCAGGCTCTTGAGGAACTACAGAGTCAGGAGGATAAGATGCATCATCTGCAATAGTAACAACTGACATCATGGCCACTATCACATTCCATACCAGGTACAGGATCACGCTCAGGTGCTGAAAGCGGCTAGGACGATGCATGGACTCCTTTACGCCATGCCGCGCGAGACTGTCGTGGAGTTTTGCCCTTTCCTTGGAGAGGCTGGCACAGGCGCGGGTGCTGATCCACGTCGGGGCTGTGACCTGGCATTGTCCCTGCTTGCTGCAGAGATGTACGCCACACGTGCGGCTCACATTCGAGCCTTTCAATCCCTTTGTCATGGACTTGCCAAGCCCACAGCCAATTAGTGGCGGCGGGCCATGCGCATCTGTTGAAGATTTGCCCCTCTGCATGCCCAAGTACGGCGTCGGGAGGCGCCGACGAATCGCCAGAGAGAGGAAATTCCTCGTCGTTGGATCTGGTGACTCGAGGATTGCTCGGATCCTACAATGGAGGATTGCCCCTGAAAGGTGATGAGTTGCTGAATCCGGTGGAAATTGTTTCACCTGATTCAAACAAGTAACGAGGGAGATATGAGCTTCCAAAGTTGGGGTGTGCGCGGCGGCTCTGGGAGTCGGCTGCGGTTCAAATGGAGGTGGATAATCCACCTGACCAAGTAACAAAAGTCCATCTGGAGGTTTTGCTCCGGAAGGGCTGCCGAGGCGTTCGGTGAATGATCCGCCGGATGCCAATAGTGCAGTTTGTTACTGAGGGACTCTGTCAAATCTCTAGCTTGGCGTCCGAAACTCAGGAGTACGTTTTGTTACTTCGGGACTTACTCAAAATTCCGCCTGCAGGTCCGCGAACAGGTTTCGACCCACATCAATCCCCATCACCAAACTCGATGATTAACTCATCGAAACAGATCCCAAAGGTACAAGGGGCACCGCCACTATGTGTAGGGCCATCTGTGCCTTCGGAATGGCGTTTTGATGGGTCCTTGATGTGTGAGGGTGCTTCGGCGGGCGACGTGGTGCACACCGCCAACTGAGCGGCTGGTTTGGGGTGCTGAGCTTTGACTAACGTAGCGAGAGCTACGGTTATCCAAATTGTGCACGGTTTGGTGCATTGAAGAGCTCATAGTTAGCCTTACAAATGTTCAGATCATGTCCATGTCCAAAAACTAACGCAAAATCGGGTTACTCCCTTCGCAAAAGTCACTGTCTCGCAACTGTCTTCAACTCCCAGAAACATAGCGTGAGGCGACCAGAAAGCTCACGCTTAGACTCAGAACCACCCGCACAAAACATAGCCGTGAGCACAAAAGACCCGTCGGGCCACGTTGGAACCGCACCCCGGTTTCTGGCAAAGGGTTATGGGCCCACATCCCTGACCGGTCTACACATCACTCACGGCTTTCGCGGCGGATGGAATTGTCATCGGGGACGCCATCGCTGTCAAACTCTGAGGTCCCAGAGTTGAAGACTGCACAATGGCGCAGAAGGAGACACAGGCCATCCAGAAGTATGCAGGCGGCCCTGGCTTTGGGCTATGGAGGTGGCACTTTGAGATCCACCTCGCGCATAAGGGTGTGCTGCAGGTCATGTTGGGAACTGAAGTCCTCAACGAAGCGACAGCGACGGCAGCGCAGAAGGAGCCCTTTGAAAAGAAGAACACAGAGGCGCTCATGCTGCTGGTGTCCATGATGGCTGAGTCGCAGTGGGGCTACTTCCAAGGCTGCAAGCTGGCAGCCGGGGCTTGGAAAAAACTTTGTACTATCCATCAATCCAATTTGCTGGCGAACAAAATCTTTGCCATGAAGAGACTTCTGACGGTGAGAATCGAGGAGGGAGATGATGTCATCGCCGCCATGCAGTAGATAGAGTCGCTTGCCTCATAGTATAATGACGTGGGATGGAAAATCAACACACAGCTGCAGCCGATGGCCCTCCTCATGGCCCTTCTTGATGGTTGGAGTCCTCTCATCACATTCTTGGGAGGATGGGCAGAGGACAAGCTCACCTATGGCGCGGTCGCAGAGTACATCTGCAACGAGGCACAGCGACGGAGCTGTGGAGAGTCCTCGTCTTCCTCATCGGCCCTCGTCACCAAATCGAGTGGTGGCGGAAGTGGGGGCAAGGGAGGTGGCGGACATGGCGGCGGCAAGAAGGGCGTTAAGAAGGGTGCGTGCCGTAACTGCGGCAAGGAGGGCCACTGGGCCCGTGAGTGCACCAAGGAGGCAAAGGCCGGCGGCAAGGATGCCAAAGGCAAGAGTGTGCTCCTCAACGGCACTCAAAACCACTACCTCAAGAAGGCTAACCGGCGATGCCTTGACTCCGGAGCCGAGGAGCACACCCAAGCCGAGAAGGTCGGGTTCATCAACTACACCAAGTCTAGCAAGTCCATGGTGGTCGCGAACGACAAGGTCAAGCCGGCGGCTGGCCAAGGAGACGTGGACGTGGAGGTGGTGGTTGGTGGGAAGCGGGTGCAGCGCGAGATCAAGAACGTGCAGCACGTACCCGGCTTGGCTGACATCCTAAGTGTCAGCCGCTTGACTGACAAGGGGCATGAGGTGCTCTTCAGGACAAGAGGGGCAGTCGTGCGGAAGGATGGGGGCGGCGAGCCCGTGCTGGAGGCTAAGCGCGAGCGAGACCTCTACATTGTGGAGACCAAGGTGATCCCTGCGGCGGCAGATTCGGCAGACTCGCAGTAACGCACCGTCAACCTGGCCAAGGGAGGGGGAGCTGATCTGGAGCTCTAGCACTGACGACTGGGGCATTCCTCACCCGAAGTTTTGAAGGAGATGGCGAAGCGCGAGCTGGTACGCGGCCTCGTCATCGACGGTGCGGAAGAGGGGACAGATGCAGCAGTGCACAAAAAGTGCGAGCCTTGCATTTTGGGTGAGGCACTGCGCAAACCATTCAACAAGAACGTGAATCGCGCCTCGGACCTGCTGGAGGTCGTGCACAGCAACGTGTGCGGACCATTCAAGACGGCGTCAAAGAGCGGCGCGCGTTACTTCGTCAACTTCATAGATGACTATAGCAGAAAACTCTATGTGTACTTCATGAGGCGGAAAGGCGAGGTCCTGGACCGGCTAAAGGAGTATGTCGTCGCGGTGGAGAGGCAGACTTACCGGAAGGTCAGAGCGCTACGCAACGACGACGACGGAGAGTACGTGGGCTGTAGCGGGTGGATGAAGCAGCAGGGCATAAAATGGCAACAAACCACGCTGTATTTTCCTCAGTCAAATGGCGTGGCGGAGCGGGCGAACCAGACGCTGCTGAACATGGTACGGACCATGTTGGTGGATGCAGAATTGCCGGGAAGCTTCTGGGTGGAAGCTGTGCGTACACCATCAACCTCACTCCTACAGCGGTGTTGAAGGGGAAGAGCGGCTGGAAGGCACCACAAGAGGTTTGGAGTGGGCGCAAGCCAAGTGTGGCACACCTCAAAGTTTACGGGTGCAAGGCGCACGCGATGGTGCAGGCTGCACAGAGGCGTGAGAGTAAGCTGGAGCCGCGGGCAAATTCGTATCTCTTCCTTTGCTATGAGAGCGCGCATAAGGCATACAGTCTCTACGACATGTGCAAGGGGGAGGTAATCTACAGCCGAGACGTCGAGTTTGACGAGCAACAGAGCTACATCAGCAGCAACGACGTAGGCGTGGTGGACTCCCCAAAGACGGGGAAGTGGTTCCAGCTCCTGAACTACGAGAAGGAGCCGGCGGACGCCAAAGTTGAGGATGCGGCATCAGAGCGTGACGGTGCACCAGCAGTGGCAGCCGAAGCGGAGGACTCTGATGACAATCAAGCTTATGAGGAGATCTACTGGAAGGATCCGGTGGATGAGGCACCAAGGGTGCCAAGGTGCACACTCTCGGCAGAGTGTGCAACGGGCGTCGGTGGAAAATCCACTGGACGCGCCGTCCGTCCGGGCGATGTTTCACCGGAGCGGGAGAGATCCTCGGGGAGCCGTCCTGTCGATGATGAACTGGAGCGTGCAGAGTTGGAGGGATTGCAGCAAAGCAATGATGCGACATCAAAACTGCCGCGCCGCAGTGGGAGGCAGCGAAAAGCGGGGAAGCGCTTCGACGCAAGCACCGGTCGATGGATCGGCATGACGCGGTGCATGCTGGCTGCATCAACAGAGCCGACTACCGTGCAAGAGGCGCTTGCACGGCCCGAAGGGGATCAATGGGACGCAGCCATCAAATCGGAGCTGGCGTCCATCACGAAAAACGATAGGTGGGAGCTGGTTGACAGGCCGGAAGATGCCAAGGTCATTGGCTCAAAGTGGGTCTTCAAGACCAAGTTCACAAAGGAAGGTGTGGTTGACAAGTACAAGGCGCGGCTGGTGGAAAAAGGTTACGCACAGCGTAAGGGGGAGCAATACGATGAGACGTTTGCTCCCGTCGCCAAGTTCACAAGCATCCGGGTGATCCTTGCGGTGGCGGCCGCGAAGGACATGGAGCTCTACCAAATGGACGTAAAGACGGCCTTCCTCAACGGCATCATAGACAAAGAGATCTACATGGAGGGGCCAGAGGGGGTGGAGGTGACGGAGGGCAAGGTGTGCAAGCTGCGGAAGTCCTTGTACGGGCTAAAACAATCGCCCAGATGTTGGTACCAACACATGGACAGCTTCATGGCACAACTCGGCTTCAAGCGCTGTGAATCGGATCACAGCGTGTACGTGCGGCGCGAAAAACAGCTCCATCAGATCGTCGCACTCTTAGTGGACGACCTGATTTTGTGCTCGACGGATCTGCCGAGCCTACTGCGGCTGAAAGAGCAGCTGAGCAGCAGATTCTAGATGTCGGACATGGGGGAGCTGGAGTACTACCTTGGGGTGAGAATCATGCGGAACTGGAGGGTGCGCACGCTTGAGCTGTGGCAGGTCAAATACGTGGCCGAGGTGCTGAAGTGGTACGGCATGGAGGATTGCAAACCAGTTGGCAGTCCGGTCTCCATGACCTGTGAATTGAGTGCGGCAATGGCACCGCAAACAAAAGAAGAGCGGGAGGATATGGCAGGGGTGCCCTACCAATCGGCGGTGGGCAGCGTCATGTACGCCATGGTGGCAACTCGACCGGACCTGGCCTACGCGGTGGGCCAAGTGAGCAGGTACGTGGCCGATCGAGGGCCACTACACTGGCAGGCAGTCAAGCGCATCCTCCGCTACCTGCAGGCGACGCGGCATGCACGCTTGAGATTCGACGGCAAGGGGCGGGCGGACCCCTTGCGTCTGGTCTGCTACACGGATGTAGACTACGCTGGCGATGTGGACAAGCGCAAGTCCACATCTGGCTACGTGTTCTCCCTAGCCGGTGCAGTGGTCTCGTGATGCAGCAGAAAGCAAGACTGCATTGCCACCTCCATAGTGGAAGCAAAGTACATCGCGCTGGCCGAGGCGGTCAAGGAGGCGGTGTGGCTCCGCAGGTTGCTGGGGGAGCTGGGCGTGCCGCAGCAGGAGCCTACAGTGGTGCAAGAGGACAACACTAGCTCCATATCGCTGACCAACAACCCGACTCAGCACAGGAGGACGAAGCACATTGACGTGCGTTATCATTACGCACGGGACATGGTTGAAAAGGGGCAGGTGGTGCTGCAGCATTGCAGAACGCACAACATGCTTGCGGATTGCTTGACCAAAGGGCAACCCGAGGACCGGCATACATTGAGCGTGGCCGGACTTGGGATGACCAGCTATGATGGGCTGGAGGGCGCAGCGGAAGATGAGTGAGAGCAGGCAGGAGCAAAGGGCATGGCAGGTGAAAGGGGGAGAATGTTGAAGATTTGCCCCTCTGCATGCCCAAGTGCGGCGCCGGGAGGCGCCGACGAGCCGCCAGAGAGGCAATTTTTTGTTGTTGGATCTGGAGACTCGAGGATTGCTCGGATCCTAAAATGGAGGATTGCTCCTGAAAGTTGACGAGTTGTTGAATCTGGTGGACATTGTTTCACCTGATTCGGACAAGTAACGAGGGAGATATGAGCTTCCAAAGTTGGGGTGTGCGCGGCGGCTCTGGGAGTCGGCCGCAGTTCGACTAGAGGTGGATAATCCACCTGACCAAGTGACAAAAGTCCATTTGGAGATTTTGCCCTGGAAGGGCTGCCGAGGCGTCCGGTGAATGACCCGCCGGATGCCAGTAATGCAGTTTGTTATTGAGGGACTGCCAAATCTCTGGCTTGGCATCCGAAACTCAGGAGTACGTTTTGCTACTCGGGGACTTACTCAAAATTCTGACTGCAGGTCCGCGAACAGGTTTTGACCCACATCAATCCCCATCACCAAACTTGATGATTAACTCATTGAAACAGATCCCCAGGTGCAAGGGGCACCGCCACTACGTGTAGGGCCATATGCGCCTTTGGAATGGTGTTTTGATGGGTCCTTGATGTGTGAGGGCGCTTCGGCGGGCGACGTGGTGTGCGCCGCCAACCGAGCAGCTAGTTTGGGGTGCTGCGCTTTGACTAACGTAGCGGGAGCTACGGTTATGAAAATCGTGCACTGTTTGGTGCGTTGAAGAGATCATAACTAGCCCTACAAATGTTCAAATAATTTCCATGTCCAAAAACTAATGCAAAATCGAGTTATTCCCTTTGCAAAAGTGCCTTTCTCGCAACTGTCTTCAACTCCTAGAAACATAGCGTGAGTTGACCAGAAAGCTCACGCTTAGACTCAGAACCACCCGCACAAAACATAGCCGTGAGCACAGAAGACACGTTGGGCCACGTTAGAACTGTACCCCGGTTTTTGACAGCATCTACACGTGCCGTGGGACCTCAGGAGGTACACACCTGTGGGCGCTTCGCACGCTCATGATTGAAGTTCATCTTGAGCAAACAGATATCTTCTCGGGGTACAGCGACGCCGTGCGCGAGCCCTTCTCCACCTCCCTTTAGCTTCTTCCTTGGGCGAATCAGGTTTTCCTCAAAGTGACTTTCGCCAGTGAGGCAGCCGTGGCCCATCAGGAGAGTCCTCTTCCTTTAGCGGTCATCGTGTCGCCACCAACGCCCCTCTTTCAGTCCACTTCTCCATCCTCTAGCACATCCTCCTCTTCTCCTTCCACCCCAATTATCACGACTCAGGTGTAGGGTATGACATCAGTGGTACGGAGGAAGAAGAGCAACAAGAGGCATGGCTGGGCTAGAAGCAGTCGTAGCAGTAGCAGTCACCGGTTGGTAGCAGTGGACATAGTGTTTACTGTTACAATTGTGGAGGCGCTCATCGCTACACCGAGTGCCAGTAGCCACTCGACTGGACACGGATTACTCGCGGTCTTCAGGCAGCACATGCACGATGGTCTGCGCCGAGCAGCACAACCTCTTGTCGTGCAACGACCACGACTGCAGTAGTTCCCGCTTCCCCACTGGCAAGCAGTGGCGACCCGGACCCATATGACCGCACCATTGCCTAACACCGTCATCTTCTGATGCTTCGTTTTCAGGGAGGTACGAGTGTGTCGTCACAGCCAAGTGGTTCACAGACTATTCATTCTTCTGTTCTCGTAGCTTGTGATGACTCGTGTGGGGGGGGGGCACATCTGGCATGTGATGATGATGGGCCTAGTAGTACCGATTGTATTCATGAGTCTCACCTTTATGTCCTTTACTGTTTCTCCTCACATGTTACTCAGCGTCCGTCTAAGGCCAAGTGTTCCATTGCCCGTTGCACAGTGACGTCCTCTGGTTGTGATCCTGGTGGCACTTGGATCATCCATTCTGGTGCCACTCAGCACATGACTTGTCGTCGTATTGACTTCCTTGTCCTCGGTCTTGTTGAGTCTGTTCGCTTCGTTCGCACAGGCTCTGGTCATAGATTTCCGGTCCAGGGTGTTGGGGTTTTCTACTTCGATGGTCCGTCTGGCCCCCTATATCTTTCCAAGGTACTTTTTGTACCTGACATTGAGCTTTGCTTGCTTTCTGTGCGTGCCTGCACATTGATGGGACTCTCTGTGGAGCACACTGCAGACTCCGCGACTGTGACTGTTGTTGATACACTTACCATTGTTCCACGTGCCTCCATCGTGCATGATCTATATCGTGTACCTCAGATTTTTCTTCTCCTTGCTCCCCTTCCCTCCTGCTTGTGTCTTTGTTGCTTGTGTTGTCGTTGCTGATCACCACCAACTGTTGCATTGTCGCCTGTGTCATGTGGGCTCTGACATTGTGTCAAAGCTCCTTTGGATAGAGCCCACACTTGGTCTTGACAGGGCCTCTTTTGAGAAGCCGTCCAATACTGCTTGTATGTTATGCTCTCAGGGTAAGACACACCATTGCACCTACCCTGACTCCCATTCTCCTGCACTTCGCCCTATCGAGTTGGTCCATTTGGATCTTCTTGGTCCCGTCCCTCTCGAGCTTTGTCCGATCGGGGCCGATAAGTCCTAACCATGGCTGATGACTTCACCCTAATACAATGGGTTTACAGCCTGCGCCAGAAGATTGACGCCGCTCTCGCGGTTTGCCTCTGGCTAGTGATGGCTGAGCATCAGTCCTGCCATACGTTGCATACATTCCACTCAATTTGCAGTGGCAAGTTTCTTGGCGAGATGGACACTTTCTTTTGTGAGCACGGGCTTCTTCACCAAGTGTCCGCTCCGGCTACTCCTCTGCAAAACGGTGTCTTTGAGTGCTCGAACCGCACTATGGAGGATGCGGTTTTGTGCTATGCGGTCTGAGTGTGGTCTCTCGCAGTCCTTCGCATTTGAAGGATTTGCCTACATGACGTGGATCTAGAACCGCCTCCCGCAAGGTCCCCTTCCGGACCACGTTACACTGTACGAGCTCTGGTTTGGCCACCGTCCCAATCTGCGTCTTGCTCGTGTTTGGGGATCCATGGCTTCTGTGTGGTACACCAAGGACCAGCAGGGGTCCAAGGTCTCTCCACGGGGTCGCCTGTGTGCCTTTGTGGACATCTCCCTGCGGTCAAAGGCCTGAAGTTTTGGGACCACGCCAGTAGTCGCATCGTTGAGTCCCGCAACGGGCTCTTCTTTGAGTCTCTCACCTACCGCAACGACCTCTATCATGTCGATGTCCGTCATGCACGTTCCTACATGTGAGGTTTCTTGACGGATGGGGGAGTCTGGACCTACGAGGACCTCTCGTCTGGCTGATGTGTCTGTTTGAGCCCCATCCACCTCTCGGTCTTTGGCTCTTGATGACCTACCGATCATAGCTGTCGGCCAAGAGACCTCTCCAGCCTAGCCTGTCTCTACCCCTATTCCCTCGCACCCCATCGACACCCATGATTTTGTACCTTTGTCCACCAGTACTTCTGTCTTTTTTGTGATCCTACCTCTACTCTTGCTCCTGCTACCACACCCAGCCCTGTGTCTCCTGTCATTTCACCAGCATCTCCTCACATTGCATCACCTGCCCCTTTACCTATGTCCTCACCAGATGTGGTTGTGCCTGTCTCTAAGCCTGAGGTGAGCCCCTTGAGCCCAGGTTACTCACGTGAGCCCGGTGATCATCTTTGACCATTGATCTCCGGAGTCCAGCGAGTGTCAGGTCCCGCACCTAAGTGCTCCACTCGTAGCGTTGCCAGTGGTGATCCCAGCACAAAGGCCCTAGGCCTGAGTGTCTGCACAGATCACATAAAGGTACATCCAGCTTGCTCTGTGGGGCACGATCTGGTCAATTACGAGTTTTGCATCGCCTGTGATGCAACAGCTGACCTTGTGGTCGTCAAGCCCAACTCTGAGGCATGTCCACTCCCCACTCAGAGCTCTTTCTTGATGGCGCCTAATCCAAGCAAAGTGAGGGAAGCTCTCTCATCAGAGGATGAGAGAGCTTCCCTCTCATCAGAGGATGAGAGAGCCGGATGCCAAAATGCTCGCTTGGTCAACAAGGGATGTTCCCAGATCGAGGGCATCGATCACACTGACACCTTTGCCTCTGTCGGCTGTATGACCTCAGCTTGCGCACTGTTTGGTGTGGTGGCTGAGCATGACTGGGAATTGCACAAGATGGACGTGAACAATGCATTCCTCCATGGCTCTCTGGATGAGGATATTTACGTGGCCTAGCCACCAGGATTTGAGGATGGTGACAAGGTCTGGCGTTTACACAAGTCCTTGTACGGACTCGAGCAGTCTCCTTAGTGTTGGAACCAAGAGATTATAGGCACCCTGACTCGTGCGGGATATATACAGAGCGAGGCAGATCCCTCTCTTTATCCGACGGTCTCTTGAGCGGTTCACCACCATCCTGGTCTATGTGGGCGACCTTCTGATCGCTTCTCTTTCCATGGAGGCCGTGAAGGAGGCCAAGGCAGTCCTCCAGACTGGCTATAGGATGAAGGATCTTGGTCCTGAATCACTATTTCTTGGCATGGAGATCGTGCGCGACCGCAAACATCGGACACTTCTGCTACATCAGGCCCGATACGCACGTATTCTGGAGGAGCGCTTTAGTGTCCTCTTTGGCACAATGCCCATGGCCTCCATACCTCTTACACCACACGAGCAGGATGCCTTAAAGGTGGATGATCCCACATAGCTGGGGGAGACAGTGGATGTGACTTTGTACCTCCGTCTCATCAGATCTCTGATGTACCTGGCCACAACCACATGCCCGGACATCGCTTTTCTGTTACCCTCCTTGCATAGTTTTCATAGGCTCTATGTGTTAGAGCCTTTCATGCAGCTGTGCGAGTGGTGCGATATGTGGTCTCCACACTGTACCTCGGACTCCGCTTTTGCCGGCAGTGTTTGGTGGTTCTTGATGGCTACATCGACAGCGACAAGGCCTAGAGTCCAGATGGACGCAGTCGCACCGGCTACATGTTCCTGCTCGGTGGTACCGCTGTGTCCTGGCGCAGCGGGCTGCTGAGGTAGTGTAGCTGCAGCTCCTGGTGCAGGGGCAGGGGCTGCTGAGGCAGGGGCTGCTGAGGTAGTGTAGTTGCAGCTCCTAAACCTTGAGTTGGGTCAGTCAGTGCCCGTCATTGTGCTTCGCTGCAACAACCAGAGTTCTCTTGCCATTGCAGGGAACTCTGGTGTTTTTCATGCTCGCACAAAGCACATTACGGTTGAGTATCATTTCCTGCGTGATCTGGTGGAGCGACACGTGATCTCCGTCATAGGGAAAGGCACTTACATGCAGCGTGCTGATATCTTGACGAAGGCACTAGCTCGGGAGAATTTTCTGGTGGCCATTTGTTCTGTTGGGCTTCACCCCTTGCCTGAGAGTGGTTTAGTGCAAGGTGTGTCTGTGTCTATGTCATGACTGTTTTTGCACTTATTGTTGCACTCGTTTCAGTGCTGCATGTGTATGGACATGCGTACCATCGGGTCATGGGGGAACGTTGTGATTTGTGACGTTCCCGTCGATCTGTACAGTTTACTGTGACCACTCGTTCGTGTCCATGTCCGTGCAGATCCCTGATACAAACCCACATGGCAATGGTGCATCTTTTGGTGGTGGACCACCTGCTTGGAGCTGACCAACGACCGCCCCAGAGTCCTGGATGCTGTTGGGGACCTTCTCCAGTTTTTTTCTGCATCATGTAGGAGTTTATCAGTGGACTGGCCGTGGGCTTGATCTGCATGTTTTTGCATTTTGTGTCCATCGTTTGACGCCGGATGCATGCATGAGACCAGTTGTAGCATCCGGCTTGAGAATTTGCACATTTAGGTTCAGACAGCGTAGCGTTTTGAATTGTGTACACTGAGTTACGGCCAAAACAGTGATTTTGGGCCGGTTTTAGGACAGACATTGCACTGCCGCGTGCAACACCTGCTGCGCGCCGCGGCAGGTATTTATGCCGTGGACCTGTCATTGGTCATCTCTCTCTGCAAATGCTATTCAAGCATTCTGACACTTTGACTTGTGTCTCCTAGCTAGACTCTTGCCGTTGTGTGCACAACCTGTGACTGTCATCACCGTCTGACCAGGCACTGTCACCTAGTCAGCGGTTGTGTTGCTAGGAAGCTTCCACGCATCTTCTCAGAACCTCCCATTGGAACCTTTGGCATTTTTTTTTGTCTTGAGAAGTCGCAAACCCCTTGACCACGAGGTTTGTGATTTTTTTCGAAGCCAGCATGTTGACGTTGGATGCCATGCAATGTTGACATAGCTCGTGGTTTTGGATATAACATGTTCTTTTGTATGCTCGTTGGGTATGGAAATTCTAGTGCGCAAAAGAAATCCAAATCTAGATGTGGCGTACCTTATGTGGGAAACATGGATATCTCGTCGTCATCGAGAAATTTGTTGATACATGGTCACTCCACTCTTGAATCTTGCCAATGATTTGCTTCAACGGTTTCGTTGGGATATTGTACTGTCTTTTATATTTGCCTTTTATTCTAGAACCTGTTTAACTTACAGTTAAACTCGAGTATAACTCATGGCCATGTGATTTTTGGACTTGTTTCATCCAAGGCCACAGTTGTTCTTTCAGTGTTTTGTTTTGGTCAAACTGTTCTTATCCTTGGTGTATCCCCAAAAGTTCAGTTATCGAGTCTTCAAAGCTCGAGAATCTAAGACCAATATCGTACAGGCGAGCTGTGAAGCGATCTCGCAGCTCGCCTATCCCTTCTGGACAGCCAAGCGTACTGTCCGAAAGGGACTCCATGCATCGTTCGACATTCCGATGCTGAAAGTCTGCCATGTCATGGCGCAAGTGGCGAGGGTTTTGCGCGGAACATGGATACATGACGTTCTGCGCGCATTCCATGTGAGACAACATTGGAGCATGAAAGGATTTGTGGAAATTAAGGGATTTGGTAATTTCCAGAGTGATTCGTCGATGACAATAGAATCAATTGTGTGCTTGACTAGTTGAAGGAAAGAAAAGTTTTAGTCGAATGTAAGAGACACTATGGTATGCCCGTGTGTAGAGCTTGTGTGCCATGTGGCTCGAACAGGTCCTGGCCTTTGGGGCAATTGATGGGATGACTTGAGGGTCGGAGACATTCAAGTACCACGGTTTTGGCAAAGTGGACCAAGCTTCCTGTCCGTTTTCTATAATTGGTATTAAAGTTTGACTCCCATCGTGGACACCGAGGATGGGAGTGTTACTGAGTGGGAAGAATGCAACGCCAGTGTGCCACGTGGCTTGAAGAAAACGTGGCCTTTGGGGCAACGGATGGGATGATTTGAGGGTCGTCGATCCTCAAGTATCGCGGTTTTGGCTCAATGGGCTAAGCTTCCCGTTGGTTTGCTACAATATGAGTACAGTGTACTGAATTGAGAGTTGAGGGCTAGAGTCGCGCAAGGTCATGCAAGAATAATCCATGAATTGTAGGTGTGCACCACATTGTTGTGAAGAAACAGAAATGGAAAGAAATGCAACGTGACGGGGTGACAAGGCCAAAAGCGAACAAGCAGCGAGCTCGCTATCCCTCGTGGCCTTTGTCACGTGCAAGATTCGAACCGATCCACCCAGAGATTGGCCAACAGGCAATAGGATAGCACGGCCAACAGAATCTTTCTATGGGTATGAATCCGGCTACAACCAACCCTAGCACCAAGTCCACAAGTAAAACCGAGATTGCTCCACAACAAGCAAAAAATCAACTTCGCGCTTGTTAGTATGTGAGCAGGGAGAGCTGAGGCACGACTGCTGATAGTGCCAAACGTCATGAGGCTGATCCGCCACACAATGTAGATGTTGCGTAGCTTCATCTCCCCCAAGGCGGAGTGAATGGTAGCAAGAGGGAGAATCAATTTGGGCATGCCGGCTTATGCAACTTCAGGCATAAGCTGTGGATGTGAGGGCACAAAGACAACTCCCTGGGACGTAATTTGTTAAGAACAAGGACAGAAAACAAATGAGCCCCTACTTGGCTTACATAGAGGTGCTGGCGGCTAAGCCACCAGAGCCCGTCACCCCCGTCTAGCCCAAACAAACAGGTGGGTCTTATTGGCTATGGGTGTAAGACACGCAAGTGAACTCTTGACTCTGTGCACACACATACACACACAGACACACACACACACACACACACACACACACACACACACACACACACACACACACACACACACACACACACACACACACACACACACACACACACACACATCATCACTATAGGTTATTAATATGGATTAAAGCTCTTGGGTACAACTCCGGTGTGCACATTATGGAGCACACAGTGTTGGATCTTTGGCCAAGTGCAAGAGCCCCGGCAGCATCACCAGTATGGGGCAAAGTCTATAGCGCTTGGTATTGCACCACCACTCTCAATGTTGTGGCCATATGTGGCAAAGGCGTTATCGGCAGCCACTCTGTGCAGAAGCACCTCGCCACTGCCTAGGAGTTGCCATCACTTGGTAGCGCCTGCACCACCATTACTGTGGTGCATCCAGCCTGCATTAAGCTATGCACAATTCTGGTTGGAGCCGGGCAGTCGCACAGCCGACGTTAGCAATGGCAGCCGCATCGGTGGCTTCAGACATGTTCTTGGTTGTTTTTCTTGCCAGCACTAGCAGCAGTACCCGTGTGGTGCACCCTGCCCTCATCAAACCTTGCGTCTCAGTGGAAGAGGTGCAGAGGCAACACGGTCATTGCCACCTCGGCATCCGCAACCCCGGTCATATCTCAAGCTGCATTTCTTGGCAGCACCTGTCCTAGCCCGGCGTGCATCGGCGGCTTCAGCGACAGTAGCAGCAGCACTCTTCACAACCGCTCACCCACGGCACTGGCTGTAGTACCAATGAAGACACACTCTATGACAGAAGCTTTGGCATCTGTTGCCTTAGACACGTTATGAGTTGTTGCTACTGGCAGCACCAGTAACAACACCCGTGTGCTGTAACCCATCCGCATCGAACATCGCGTCTGAGTGGGTGACATGCACAGGCCGGCACGACAGTTGCCACCTCGGCATCGGTAGGCCCGGTCAGATCTCCAGCTGCTTTTCTTGGCAGTACCTGTCCCAGTCTGCTGTGCATCTGCGGCATCAGCGACAGTAGCAGAAGCACCCTTAGCAGCACAAGTGCAACTGCATCAACCACCGACGGTTTCGAACCGTCACTCTCAGCTGCCTTGCACCTGTGACACTGGCGACAACAGCAGTGGCTGCATCCTCTACAGGAGGAGCTTTGGTGTCTTGAGTAGTTACCTAGCAAGAGAGTTGGGCATTCAACACCCTGGCGTTCTCACCTACAGTTGTACGTGAGCGCGACCGCATTGACAACGAGGTCGCGTACAACAAGGAGAGGGCAGAATGTGAGGTGAGGTCCCATGTTTGCCGCAACACTGTGGGGTATTACCGCGGTGAGGACTTTGATCCGACCGCTGACTAGGAGCGGGAGGATGTTTCCGAGTACACTGCCTACTGTTAGTCTGCATCGGACGATTTGCCGATAGCACAAAACACACCCACAACAAAATCCAGGAGAGGGTGTGACCCAGCGGGTTGCATACCTGGTGGTGGTGACCGGGTAGAGGGGAGGTCATCACCAGAGTAGAATTGCTGGGCAATTTCATGCTCCTCCTCTTCCTCCTACCAAGGGATTTTGTTGTGCCAGTATTCGGAGGAGAGCATGCGACTCCATGCTTCTGGAAGTGTTGCCTTGGACGTCCCTCTCCTGCAGAAGTGATACGTCAAAGTGAGGCTGACTCGTCGTCGATATGCCCATGAAGAGGTGAAGAATACATTAAGAGGTGAGGCCGTGTGTCAACATAAGGGTTATGAGCTAGCCACAGTAGAAGCTGACAGTGGCTATACCTTGAGGTGAATGCATAAGAGGTGGGACCTCAAGTTGGCCAGGAGGAACCTGGTGCTATCACGAAGGGAAATCCTGCAAACCTTAGGCAACAAGTGAGGCCTACAGAGCAGCTGCAGTGAGTGGGTTGAAACCGTGGAGACTACTTGAATCTTTGCGCAGAGGCATCGGCGGCCACGCAGTTGGAAGAGAGCAGTTTCTTGTACTAAGTTACAGGTGTTGGGAGGTTGGTGTGAGAAAGATAGCCGCATTTACAGTTCGAGTAATACTGCCAGCTCCGGTGTCAGTAGTGGAGATGCAGCTAGTGTCACGCAGAGCGGATCAGGGATAGCAGTGGGGACTGGAAAAGGTTGGCTGCCAACACAGTGGGAATGTGAGTGGGGGCAAGACACTCACAGCTATAGCTAGGAGGAGGTTGCAATCTGAGAAAGGCTAGTGACAACCGTTGGGAGGATAGAGGGTTTGTGGAGTCAGCACAGTTGTTTGCTCAAGGGTCACGGGCACAGATGGTGCACCAATGAAGAAATTTGTGGCCGTACTAGAAGATGAGTGGGTCTGTAATTGGTCCACAAACCATTTGCCGTATGGAGTTTCCTTATTGCTCTGATACAAATCAATTGTCTTCAATGCACTGGCTTTATGCATGGAGAACAGAAGTCAAGGTGGGAAGATCTCCACAGTCAGCACACGCCATGGATGTGAAGTTCTTGTACTTAGAAAAGTTACCAAGACAAGTGTTGGGAGGGTAGAACGAGCGTGTAAGGTCCGTTTTGTGCCCACCTAAATCGTGAATTGCACACAGCTAGGCCACACCGCCACCCATGGACCGAGCCCCACCTCTTGGTGTTTAAACCGAGGTGGCTACTCACCAGTGCACGGCCTGTGGCTCACACGGTTGCCCCCTTAAGGATGAGTACTCGAGCAACTATGACAATTCTTCCAAAGAACCCAAGAGAAGTATGAGCGAGACCAAGGCATCCAAAAGCTCCCGAGGTCGCACCTCCTTCACATCCAAGAAAAACAATCAGGAGGCCGGACCACATATCATCAAGGTGGTTCCCTAGAGAGACTGGTACCCATGATAGGCTCCAGTCTTGTGTGCGAGAGTTCAAGGCGAAGCCTATGTCACTCAATCCTTTATACATAGAGGATTGGGTATTCTAGGTGTGAGAGGCCATGAACTGATCATGACATTAACAATGACCCATAATGACGATGTCAGCATGAAGGCTGTCCAAATCAAGCAAAATTTGGAAAGATGATGCAAAAGAAGATGCCGAGTGGAATGGTGGTTGTTGCATGCCAAAAAACTGCACGCATGTTAAAAAAAACGTTACATGTGGCATCTCAGCCTGAAATCCTTCAGAACTGTACACTGGATAGCGTACTTTAGTTTGCAATATCCTGCAAGGCGAAATACAATGCACGAGTGGATGCGATAGAGAAGTTATCACTAGGGCTTTAGGACAATCCTTTACACACCTAAAACAGTGGTCATTTAGGTCCGACCTGAATGAAGTTTCGTTGCCCGCTTACAAACATCACGTGCCCCAAGTGCTGCTAGAGAGGGTTGGACAACCTTTCATTGCACCCATGGTGGTGTAGTGATAATGTGATAGTAGCTCACATTGCAAGGGCGTCTCTGCTGCTAAAATCTACTATGGTGGGTCACCGTGGCTTGGTGGGTCCTCACAAGACCGTAAGTGTAGCTGTGACTCCCACAACTACTGGTGCTGCTCTGTCTCTGCAACGTAGCTCAGCAAGAGGTACCTTGCTGCTCAAATACCATGAGAAACTACTAGGAAGCCTCCCATTCTTGTTGTTTCTGACGTGGCAACGATGTCCAAGTAGCCAGCACACTAGGAAACAGGCACGTGCAAGAAACAACAAGGGTTAGGCTACGTAGATGAGCAATGTCTCATAAGCTCCGATAGTTTAGTAGTGCAAAGAGAGAAGATAACGTACAAGCACATAGCAAAAATGGGTGCTGTTGTTGTGATGTAAATCATCTCCGAATGTCTGTACAGCTTGCTATGACCATTCGGTCATGTCCATGCTCGTGCAGATGCCTAATACGGACCCAGCTGGCGCTGAAGCATGAATGGGTGGTGGCTCTACCCACCAGCAGCTGCCAGATAGCTGCAACAGTGCCTCGAGTGCTTGCTGCGGTGCTCACCAGGTTTTCTGTTGTCGCTAGAGTGTTTTCGATGGAATGGCTCTTGAGCCCAATTTGCATGTTTTGCATTGTGTGTCCACTGATCAACGCCGGACCTGTACGCCGGACCAGTCCCAGTGTCCGGCCCAAAATTCTGCATCGGTAGGTTCAGACGGTGTTGCGTTTGGATGCCTGTGCATAGAGTTACGGCCAAAATAGTAGTTTTGGGCCAGTTTATGGACTTACATTGCCGCGTGCGTTACCCGTCGTGCGCCGTGGCAGGTACTTGTGTTGTGCGCTTGTCAGCTGTCATCTCTCTCTGCATATTAAAACTATTGCGCTTATAAGACTATGAGCGTCTCACCTAGCACAATCCTTGCTATTTTTGCACCCGCCCTGTGAGCTAGAGCAATTGGTGACTGGACAGTGTTGCCACGTCAGTAGCATCTGTGTTAGGAAGCTTCCAGGTAGCTTCTCATAGGATAAGAGCAGAGAGGAATTCCTCGTTGATCTGTGCAGCAGAGACGCAGCAGTGGCAACAGCAGTGAGAGTCACACCTACAGCCACGGAACCTGGGAGGACCCACCACGCCACGGTGACCCACTACAACAGGCAACAGTAGCAAAAACGCCATTCCAACAAGAGCTGAAGTTCTATCGTGACGCCATCGCCATGCAGGAAGCGGTGGGTTGCCCAACCCTGTCCACTAGGAGTGCAAGCACGTGGTGGAGCTGAACGGTTTGTGAAACTTCTTTGAAGTTTCATTTCAGGTTGCACCTACCACCCCCCGGATGTTCGAGAGCAGGACTGCCAGAATTGACCACCATTTTGGACGTGCAAAGGCTCATTAGAAAGCTCTAGTCATGAGCTCTTAAATATATTCTCTCACGCTTTGTTTGTTGCCCTGTAGCCAACCAGAAATGAAAAGTCAATCTCAGATCTATAAATTTTGGGAGTTTTGGACAAACAAGACAAATGTGACAATTTTCCACTTTTTCAAAGTTTGTCTTTACAAAAACACCACCATTGAATTCATCATTGTCTCCAGCATAATTGCTCCAAATTCTGCTGCATTTGGAAAACCTTCATGCTGATGTCATCATTGTGGGTGATGGCGTCATCACCTAGACTTGGCCAAATTTCTGTCTGAGACATTAAGGTTTGCTAACGTTTAAAATCTTCGAGAAACGCAGTCAGATTTTCAATCTGACAACTTTTGCATTTCGCCCTACTGAGCCCCCCACATGGCGCCTGGCGACGACAAGCAGAAGGGGCGACGACAAGCAGAAGGGGCCTACTGCTCCTTACGGCTCCGTGGCTGACACCTTTAGTCCTCACTTCTAGGCCATCGGCACCCTGTTCCAGGCCCTAGATGACATCCGGCAGCAGCGAGTGGCGCAGGCGGCCACCCATGAGGAGATTCTCACCATGCTACAGAGGATGTAGCAGCGTTCGCCAGCCATAGCCAGAGCACCACAGAAGGACGTTCAGCTGCAGGGCATGCAGCAGGAGGGCATACTGCAGCTGCTGCGGACTGGAGACAACAGCAGTTGTGACAATAGTGATGGCTGAAATTAGCACTAATGAGGCCCTGGAGTGCTTGGTTGCCATGCTTCTGGCCTCTGGCATCGAGAGGTTGTCAAGGGGATGAGCTGTCTCCAATTGGGTCTGCAGACTACTCCCGCACATGGTTCTGGGTTCTTTGCGACTTCATTCTCGCATCGCCACTCTCTTGGTGTGTCCTTCAGTGGGCTTTCTATTTCGCGTGCGCTCCTACGTGCCCCAAAAGTCGCCCTTCCTTGGGATCGGCGGCCAAAGGACTTTGAGACCCCACCACCAGGCTATGGTAGCGATGTTGTGTTCGACGTCTGGGAGACCCTCTTCCAGGTGTGGGTTGATGCGAATGGCATTTGGCCATAATACTTGAGCCAGTATCAGACGACCGGCCCCCGCCAGGCGTAGGTTGCGGCAAGGGCCATGCGCGGCTTGCTCTACGCTGTGCCCCCAGACGTTGTTGCTAACTTCTGTGAGTCCCTTGGGGCCCTTGGGGCAGGCAATGGAGCAGACATCTGCAGCAGCTAGGAGTTGGTCCCGATCCTGCTGATAGCTGAGACCCATGCAACGATGATAGCGCGTCTTCGGGAGTTTGGCTTCCTTTCGCATGGTCCCTCTAAGGCAGCCATACACTACTGGCGGTGAGCCATGCAAATCTACGCTCGTCTCGACACCCGCGGCAAATCCTAGCTGTGGGCCCCTACATACCATCATGGCGAGGGCCCACGTCGAATTCTTCGACAAGTTCACCTAATTTAACCAGGCAATTCTTGCCAAGTTGCCAGCCTCCCTTACGCCCATCAGTACTACCTACAGCAGACAGCTGCACGTGAGGCTACCTAGGCCCATAAGGCAAGTCCACTCGTTGTCGTAACGACCGCCTCACCGACGAACCTCCCCTCCTCATTGCATCATCCTCACCCTCTTCTCTATCGTCCTCCTCCTAGGGTGTGGTTGCTACAACATAGGGGAAGAAGAGCAAAAGAAGCTGTGGTAGCATTCTAGTGGTGGGAGTGGACGTTCTGTCCACTGCTACAACTGTAGGAGCACATCGCTACACGGAGTCCACATAGCTCCACGACTGGATGCAGATCATGCGAGGCCTTTTGGCCACGCATCCCAAGCGGACGGCTACCTCCAGTGCCACTCAGACAGGCCGCCTGACCATGATGGCAACTGACCCTCCACCCGCTTCCGGTAACGCGGATGCGGTAGAACCTTGCAACTGCATCATCATGGAGCTTTGTCATCTTCTGGCACTCAGCACTCAGTGAGGTGTGAGTGTGCTGACACAACTATGTGGTCCACAGACTAGTTGTTTTGTTGCGTTTGTGGTCTGTGATCATGCGTGTGAGAAAGCGTTGAGTGCATGTGATGACTCCAGGCCTCAATCTATAGAGTGGTTGGACGAGTCCCAGATTTTTGCTGTTTGTCTTGACTTCGTCATCACATTTCTCGGTGTCAATATGCGAGTGGTACCTAGATCATTGACTCTGGTGCCACTCACCACGTTACTCATCATCGCGCTAGCGTTGTTGTCCTCTTTCTTGTTGGGTCTGTTTGATCTGATTACACATGATCTGGTCAGTGTTTGCCAGTGCAGGGCGTTGGGATCGTATGATTTGATAGTCCTTCTGGCACCCTATACATCTTTGATGTGATCTGGGGCTCAGCTCACTGTCTGCTCGTGCCTGTACTCGGATGGGTCTCTTTGTTCAGCACTTTGCTAACGCTGCCTCTATATCCACCTGTGATACTCATGCCATTGTCCTTCGTGCATCTGTTATTGATGACCTGTACAGCGTCATTCGCCACCCTCCCTCCGTGCCCCCTTCCTTGTCCTCTTTGACGCATGTGTTTGTGACTGGCGTGCTCTCCCTTGAGCACAAGCTCTTGTTCCATCGCCGCCTCTATCATGTGAGCTTGGACCTAGTGTCCAAGCTCATTCGGACACAACCCGTCCCCGGTCTTGACGTGGCTTCCTTTGAGAAGACGCCAAAGACCGATTGCCCTTTTGCACTCAGGTTAAGATGTATCACTACACTTATCCTGACTCCACCTGACGAATACTGTGCCCATTAGAGTTGGTCCACTCGGACCTCCTCGGTCTTCTCTCAGTCGAGTCCCTCTCACATTGGAGTTGCTATGTGCTCACCCAGAATAACTTCACTAGGATGCGGTGGGTCTACAGCCTCCCATACAAGAGCGATACCGCCTTGGCTGTCTGCCTCTGGCTAGTGATGGCCGAGCGCCAGAAACGTCATACCCTTCATACATTTTGCTCGGATGGTGGTGGCAAGTTCTTAGGCAAGATGGATGCGAACTTCATTGAGCCCGATGTCATTCACCAGCTCTCCGCTCTTGATACACCATAGCAGAATACTGTGTTTGAGCGATGGAACCACACCATGGAGGATGACGTGGGTCTAGATTGCGGTCTACCAAAATCCTTTGCATTTGAGGGCTTCTCCAACATGACGTGGGTCTGGAACTGCCTGCCACATGATCCTCTCCCAGACCATGTCACACCGTAGGAGCTATGGTTTGGCCATCACGTCATTGAAGGCTTGGCACTTTTGGGACCCGTTGGTCATCACATTGTCAGGTTTTGAGATGCTCTCTTCTTGGAGGCGCTCAACTACCACGACCTGTCCAGCATTATTTCATTGGCTATTGACCACGTTCCTTCTTCTGTGGCTTTCTGACAAATGGGGGAGTCTCATCGTACAAATGGCTCCGTCTGGGCCTCCTAGCCTATGATCTTATCTCTTGGATGCTGAAGATTTAGCTATTGTGTCTGTAGGTCCAGTAGCCTCATTGGTCCCTTCCGACACACCCGACCCTATGCCAACATCAGTCCCCTCTAGTACACCTGCTCCTGTGCCAATGTCACTTCTCTCCAGCACCGTTGATCCTGTGCCAATGTGAGTCCCCTTTAGCACACCTCATCGCATGTCTCTGCCAAATCCCTCTTGCATATGTGATCCCGCGACGGTGAAAACATCCCCGGTCATACCTACTCATGTTCCTGCACCTGCTCATCTTACGTGTAAGTTGGTACCTGTCCATGTTCCTCGTGCACCCTCTTCCTGAATCCATAGCCTATAGGACTGAGGCCCAGCAGCCTGCNGTGCCAATGTGAGTCCCCTTTAGCACACCTCATCGCATGTCTCTGCCAAATCCCTCTTGCATATGTGATCCCGCGACGGTGAAAACATCCCCGGTCATACCTACTCATGTTCCTGCACCTGCTCATCTTACGTGTAAGTTGGTACCTGTCCATGTTCCTCGTGCACCCTCTTCCTGAATCCATAGCCTATAGGACTGAGGCCCAGCAGCCTGCTCCACAGGCCGAGGTGGGCACCTCAGCAATGGGCTCATCCTGCGGGCCCAGTGGTGTTTCCGACCAATGGCCTCTTAGGCTCAGTTGACTGCTAACTTCGCGCCTAGACGCCAGACTTGTAGTATTCAGAATGGCGAGCTTGACACGAATACCAATGGCCTGAGTGTCCACGAGAAATACACTCGGGTGTACCCAACCTACTTTGTTGGCCACAAATTGGTCTCCCCAGAGTTCTCAGTTGCTTGCAATTTTGCAACCGACCTTGTCGTGGTCAAAACCCAGTTTAAAGGCGTGTGTCTTAGCCAACTGAAGCTCTCCCTCAACAATGCCTGATTCAGGCACGTTGAAGGATGCAGATTTGTGGTGTGCTGCTAGTGACGATGGGCTGAGAGCCATCCATGAGCATGGTGTGGATGAGTTTTTGGACCTCCTGCATGGGCCGACGGGTGTACATGCCATATGGGTCTTTTGTAAGAAGATGAAGCCTGATGGTAAATGATATCGCTACAAGGCTTGTTTGACGGCCAAGGGATTGTCATAAGTTGAGGATGCAGATTTCACTGAAACCTTCGCACCACTTGGCCACTGCTCACACTCTGTTTTGGGTTGTTGCTCACTACGAGTGGGAGTTACACCAGATGGATGTGAATAATGCGTTCCTCCATGGGAATTTAAAGGAGGAGATCTACATGGTCCAGCCACCTGGTTTTGTGGTCAGTGACATGGTCCGGCGCTTGCGCATGACCTTACATGGCTTGAAAGAGTCATCAAGGTGCGAAAACTAGGAGATTACCACACTGACACGTGCCGGTTACGTAAAAAGTGACACCAACCCGTCTCTCTTTCTCTGAAAGACAGCTCAGAGATTCACTTCCATCATGGTCTATATGGACAACCTCGTGATTGCATCTCCTTCTATGGATGCCGTAAAGGACCTTGGACATTGGAGGCCAAGGCAGTCCTTCAGGTTGCGTACAGGATGAAGGACTTTGGTCCTGCAGTTGTGTTTCTAGGGTTCAAGATTGTACGTGGTTGGAAGCAGTGAACACCCTTCTTGCATCAGTCACGTTATGTCGTATTGTGGAGGAGTGTTTTGCTGACCTGCTTGATGTAGTTCCCACAGCCTCCACCCTATCACACCTGACGGGTATGATGCCATGAAGGCAGATGATCTAGCACAACGAGGGGAGACAGTGAATGTGACCATGCACGTGCACGCCATTGGCTCTTTGATGTACTTGCAAAATACTACACGACCCAACACAGCCTTCGTAGTTAGCCACATTGCCCAGTTTTTTCAATATCCTCGGGCAAGAGCCCTTTACGTAATTGTGCAAGTGGTGCAATATGTGGTCTCTACACCGTACCTCAAAATCTGCTTTTGATGACAGTGTTTGGTGGTAGTTGACGGCTACACAGATAGTGACTGGGCATGGAGTCCTCATGGGCACTATTGCTCAGGCTACGTGTTCTTCCTGGATGGCACTGTTGTTTCTTGGCGCAGCAGCAAGCAGGGCTACATTACACTTAGCTGAGAGGCTGAAAATGTTATGCTGGGTGCTGGGGCTGCCAAGGCGGTGTGGCTACATCGTCTGTTTTGTGACTTGCTTTTGTTTGTGCCTTCCATCATTTTACGTTGTGACAACAAGAGTGGTCTTACCATTGTAGAGAACACTAGTGTGATTCTTGCGCTCAAGAAACATATTGCTGTTGAGCATCACTTAGTGCATGATCTTGTGGAGCGACAAGTCATTTCCATAATCTGGGTCTGAACGGACATGTACCGGGCTGACTTATTGACCAAGGCGGTAGCAGGCAAAAGATTCATGGTGGCCATTCATTTTATTGGGCTTTGCCCCTTACCTAAGAATGGCTGAGAGTGGGGTGTGTGAGTATGGACTGTTGAGCATCTCGTTACGCACTCGTGTCAGTTGTGGACGTGTATGGAAATGAAAACCATCAGGCCATGGGCGAGTGTTGTGCTGTGAGTCTCTACATCAGTTTGTATAGCTTACTGTGACCACTCGGCCGTGTCCATGCTCATGTAGATCCCTTATTTGGATCTAGCTGGTCTCTGGGAGCACCAACGGGTGGTGGCTTGACCCACCAGCAGCTGCCACAAAATCCAGAGTGCTTGCTGGGATTCTTTGCAGTTTTCCTATTGTCACTAGAGTTTTCTCGGTGGACAGGCTCTTGAGCTTGATTTGTACATTTTGCATTGTGTGTCCACTGATCAATTTTGCACCTGTGTGTGTTACTTGTCGTAGCATCCGGAGTGAGATTTTGCATCTAAAAATTCAGACAGTGTTGCGTTTGGATTCTTATGTGCAGAGTTAGGCCAAAGCAATGGTTTTGGGCTGGTTTCGGGACAAACTGACACTATCGCATGCGTCATCCACCATGCCCCGTGGTAGGTATTTGTGTAGGGTGATTGTCAGTTATCATCTCTATATTCCCATCAAAGCTATTGCCCTTATGAAACTCCGAGCGTCTCGCCTAGCCCAATCTTTGCTGTTTCTATACCCGCCCTATGTTCTATTGCAATAGAACATGGGGGGGGGGGGGTCTAGAAACACAATTGCGGCGCACAGCAGGTGACGTGCACGACAATGTAGGTGGTGGTAATCTCCAGGTTAAGGAGTCTAGCATGCAAAAGAACACGCTTGAGCCATGGAGGTGTTGACATCAAGGAGTTAGAATCCTTGTCTATGAAAGCAGCAAGAGTCAACAACAAGAAACGGGAGTCACAAGCAAGCGATGTGATGGCATCCGGTCGACTGGGCCACCCATGTGAATGGCTCGATGTGGGCCCGGCTTCCACCCCGGGGTCAAGCCGAACCGGTTGGCAAAACACCGCCATGGTTTTCTCACACTCCGGTATAAGCAAGAGTGTGATCCCGCCTGATCAGCAACCCGGTTCTTAACACAAACACCCCATTCTAGACATGCATATCAACATAAAGAGAACCACATCGATCATGTGTGTATGTGGATGCATGTCTCCATAGATGACTCTCCAACGTTAGCCAAGAAAATGCTATTCACACCATGCTGAAAGCAGCAACTCTGCTCTCATGCACAACTGGTTATGATGCAACTTGCACCAATATTGCCAGGGATGCATGGTCCACCATGTGTGCGCCTTGAGCTTCATGTCTGTTTGGTTACCTATCGTGATGATGTGTGCATATCAACGGATTTAAGAGGTCACCTTTTTGTTTTATTGTTACAACCAACACTCCCCCATGACCCACGGACAACCACCCCACACGCCACTAAGAGCAAGATAGCACAAAACCGCATCAGCAACAGTGAATCACAAAGGGATATGCACATCAACCAGAGGCATCATGTGCACATTGTAGACAAACAGCATCCACAGTAGCCTTGAACATCCCACCGCTAAGAGCTGTCGTGAGAAAGTCTGCACGCTGCTGACAAGTGTTGACCTAAGCAACCTGAAATTCTCCAGCGGCAATGTGCTCACGTACAAAGTGATGGTCCTTGTTGATGTGCTTAGTGTGTGACTGATGCATGCCATCATGCTCAGCGATTGCCTTGGTGTTGTGACTGTCACAGCGCAGTGTGATGCAGCAAATGGGCACACGAAGCTGCTACGGTAGGCGGGACAACCACACATTTTCACACGTACCTGCTCGCACTGTTACGTACTCTACTTCACTGGAGTTGCGCGCAACACATCCCTGTTTTCTACTCTTTCAAGAGACAGCAGTCTAACAAAGAAGGAAGATGTAGCCAGTGCGATTGCAGGCGTCTATGTCATAAGCCCAATAAATGTTAGTGAATCCTTCAACGACCACAGAGGGATGTGCTCAGTAGCACAGTCCACATGCGCCATAGATAACACAAAGGAAACAACATACAGCGCGGCCTTGAGGTTCCTCTGATGAGGCTGCTGGGGGAATTGAGCCAAGAAGTTGAACGAGAAGGCAACATCCACTTGGGTAGTGGTGGCAAGGTACATCAGGGACCCGATCACACTGAGGTAGTCAGTGACGTTGACGAGCTCCCCCAGCTGGGACAAATCAAGAAACTTCAACAGGCACTGACCTGCTCGAGTCATCGGTGTGGACATTGTGGGCATATCAGTCAACAAGGAGTCAAAGGACTCCTCCATGTTGCGTATGTAGGCAGCCTAGTGTATGTGTTGCGTGCGACGCTGGCGGTCATGCTCAAGCTCCATGCAAAGGAACACTAGAGCTGGAACCAGGTCATTTATCTTGTATGTAGACTATAAAAAGGAATTCATTGATTGTACAACAGCAGGACTGGGGGAAGCGATGAGGAGGTAATCCACATAGACTAGAATGGCCACGAGGGTTTCTGAGGGTGCACTAAAAAAGAATGCCCGGATGATGGTGCCACGGCGGTAGCCACGTCTCCTGTGAGTGGAGGAGATCTCCATGTTCCATCACTGGGGAGAGTGCTTGAGCACGTACAGAACCTTACATAGCCGCTAGACCTTGTTTGTATTGTCCGTGAAACCGGAAGGTTACACCATGTAGATCTCCTCATCCAGTCGTCCATGGAAGAACGTATTGTTGAAGTCCATCTCTTCCAGTTCCCATCATGCTCGGCGACTAGGCTCAAGAAAGCATGTGTGGTGGTGGACCGTCCGACTGGGACACACGTCTCATCAAAGTCAATGCATGGAACCTGAGAGAGTCCTTTGGCAGGGAGCCTGGCTTTGTACCTATCAACCTTGTTGTCAAGCTTTAGTCTCCGCCAGAGAACCCAGCGAGCCGGGACAGCCTTGCGACCTGCTGGGAGATCAACAAGTTCAAAGAACCCATGTGTTGAAATAGTATTCACCTTGTCCACTGCCTAGCTGGCTAGCTACACATACAGACAAGGCATGCACTACTCTATGGAGTATGTCCCCTTGGTCTGTTCTGAGATGGGCCAGGAATGCACTGCCCATAATGGGTATGTTGCATGTGGCTCATCGTAGGAACCATACCTTTTTGGCTTGGTTGAATCGGCGCCGGAGTCTCAAACAAAAGGTCGTGGGTTCAAACCCAGCGACGGTCGCAATTTTCTTTGTGGCCAAAACTGGGACAGGAAGCTTCTAGGAAGCTTACTAGAGCCTGCCTTGAGGATGACACTTGGCGGTCTAAGGACGCGCAAAGTAGGACTGTAGGTTGAGGTTGGCTCCAGTGGAGCCACTACAAGGAGAAGCTTTAGCAAAGCTCTGCAAGTATAAAAGTCTGTACCTTGCATGCATCCATTTACAGTTCTTGCCTTCCTCACAGAGTGTCCAATCAAAGGTAGACACTAAGGACCAACATGTGGACTTCGTGAGGTTGCAAACCAAACAAACCTGAAGTGTGGATCCCTCGTTCGAGGGTGATATGTTATCTTGGTTGCAATACCAAGAGCGGTTGGTGGCCTCCCATGTCGGGACCCGTTTTCTAGACCGTTGCTATCCGGCGCATTGACTCCATGTTCCTTGAGGGCGTTAAGCTCCTCCTATACGACCTTATCCTACGGGTCAGCATCAGCTACCTCAAAAGTGTTTCAAACAATGGCAGGCTAAGGAGGAAGTGAAGGCAATCCACTTGTCGCAAAACTAGCGGCAACATATGTAGCGACAGAGGAATCAGGGATACTGAGAAAATCGTGAGCCACGAGTGCATAGCCCATAGCCAATTTAGGATGGACAACGATGGCAACCAGCCCGATCGCATCCAAAACAGCGAGTCTGGAAGAAGACCTAACTGTAGTGGAAGATGCACTGGAGCGAGTGCGATGCTGGAAGGGCTGAGAGGTTTGAGCAGCGGAGTGCTGTGGAAGTGAGCAATGTTGCCCTCTGTGTGTGTATAGATCTGGCCGACTAGACTGGCATGAGAGACAGGAAGGGTTTCAATAACACAAATGGATGCTGAGGTCTGTATAGAGCTATCAACAGGGCATGTGTTGGAGTGCTGGGGGGCACTAAGGTGAACACGGAGGATGACGAAGGAGAAGGAACAGGTGACAACCCCGGGGAAGTCCCACTCAAAGAATTAGATGGCAGACTGCAAAGAGCACCAGACGGCGAAGTGACAAGAGAAGAGGGAGAAAAAGGACCAGAGGACAAAGGGACCACATTAGCAAAAGAAGGAGAGATCCTTATGAGACCGCAGGCGGAGAAATACTCACCCCTCCAAACCCAATGAAGTGAGGACAGGAAAGAGGGAGAAGCGACTTGAGACAAGTCGCAAGGAAAGACATCCTCAAAGAGCGTGGTGGGACTCAACAACGCATACACAGACATGCATGGGGACTGAGTCTCACATCCCAAAGGTCCTGAGGAAGCCATACAACAGTGCCACAGTCCTAGATGTGAGCAAGACGCAGGTTAGCATGATGCCCAAACCAGCACTGAAAAAGGGTGACATGACAAGGGAGAGGACCATGGAGTACACGGTTCCAGACCCAGGTCATGTGATACATGGCCACAAAGGAGAAGAGAGGAGGGAGGTCAAAATCACTGAGGAGAGTACGAATACCGTCAGCGAGAGACCTATTCCAGCATCCAGAGACACATTTTTGCTGAGGTGTGTATGGAGCCGTGGGCTCCAAATGCACTCCACAGGATGTAAGGAAACGAGCATTGGGTCCCGTGAATTCCCTACCACAGCCACAACAAAAGACACAAAGAGGGCGACCATAAGCAAGTTCAGCTTGGAGAAGCCAAACTCAAGGATGGAGCAGATATCACTTTTTTTCTTGAGATGAAAGACCCTCTGCATGCGTGAGAAGTCATCTGTAAGACAGAGCAGATAGCGACCGACCCCCTTCGAAGCCCCGTGAGGAAGGGATCCCATGACATCAGCCTGCAGAAGGTCAAGGGGATACAAGGTTTGAGATACATACATGGATCATGGGGATTGATACATTTTTTTGTCAGCACAGTTAAGGTAGTCAGCAGGACATGGAGCAAGAAAAGTGGTAGCATCAAGGCCATCCGCAAGAAGAACATGAAGCAGGCTGTCAATGGCACGAGTGTTAATGTGTTAATGTTGCAGCGATGCAACAAGTGCGTGTGTGTAGGGAAAAGAGAGCGAGAAACATGAACATGTGCAGAAGTGGCATGTACAGGGGGTGGGTGCCCTATAGCAAGATGCGGCTAGAAGTGCGATGAGAAACCGAGGCAATGCTGCGGCTAGAAGAGAATTCCATGCCCTGGTCATTGAGTATCGTGATAGAGAGAAGAATCAACTCAAGAGAGGGAACGTACAACACATTCGGCAAGAACAGTCCCCTGGGTCTGACAAAACGGACGAATCCAACGCATTGAAGAGGAAGAAGCTGGCTGGAGCCAGTGTAAACAAAGCGAACAGAACCAAATAGACCAAACAAGACAGATGCGGAGTGCAACAAACTCATCTGGTGGATGACTCCGGAGTCAAGAATCTAAAAGCCACTTGACACACAAACAGTGACAGGGTCATGACTAACTACAGTAACGACAGCGTGCGACGGAAGACACTGACCACATGCGGCAAGAAAATGAGGCATGCAAACAGTGTGCCTCTCCTCAACCCACGAGACGTCAGTAGGAAAAAACCCCTGGACATGACCAAAAGCAGAACCACGCAAAGCCCTAGCAACTGCAAATGCAACCCAAAACACCTACTCTCACCTCCCTAATCATAGAGATGACGTTGGTGGACGGCATGGGAGAGAGCAGAGTCCATCTGGTGAGCGTCCTCATCGGAAAGCAGGTCAGAGGTAATGAAAACACCAAAGAAGGGGCGCCAAGATGGGTGGACGGAAGAGGCCCATGAAGGAGGAGAGTATGGACCGGAGGGAGGGCCATAGTAGACGAGCCCCCATACCCTAGAGGCCACCTCCAGAGGTAAGACGATGGAGGTGATGCTGCAGCGGTGCTGTAGGCTACAACATTGGTGGACATAGTCGGGCTGCGACCGGTTGGAGCTGTAGAGGGGGTGGACAAGGAAGAGTTCCCAGAGCTACTGGAGGAGCGCGCCTAGTGTGCCCTCTTCGTCGATGCAAGGCAGTTGTTTTCAGGTGGTACTGGAAACTTTGGTGCAGAGTGGCATATAGCACCAAAACTTTAGTACATGACGGTGCTAGAGAAGGACGTGGAAGAGGAGGAACTGCTGGACCCCTTCCCTTTCCCACCGCCGGCCGGACCACAGGCACCGGAGCCGACGCCACCCTTGCCCTTACCCTGACCACGACCAGCCCCCCTCCTCCTTGACTGAAGAGCAAGGCGCCCGATGTAGAGGGTGAGGAAGATGAGGTAGAGGAGGCAGAGGAGAAAGTGGGTGAGGTGGTGGCAGCTGCAACTGCAGCACGATAGATGGGCTTGTCCTGTATTGCGCTCCACCAATTTGTAAGACACTAAGCAGTGAACTCCCAGAGCGCACCAATGCCGAATGGAGCATCAATAGGGAACCGGCTCAGATGCAGGACACTCGATCTTGGAGGCCTTCACCTTCCTCAAGATGTCGGAAAGTTCGGAATGAGGTCGTTGACAATGGAGAAAATTGCAGGGAGCTGTCCGGGTGTTGCCTTACCCAAGTCACACAATAGGCAGAGACTGCGAGCCCAATAATAACTCATAGTCTCATCAGTGCACGTAGACAGTGTGTTGAACTGGACTGTGAGGATGCTCTGTACTGCATGGCTTGTCATGATGGTGAGGCGCTTCATGAGAGCGTAAGCGCCAATGGGGTCAGTAGGCATGAGGCGTGCAGTGTCAGGACCCAATCTCATCAGTGACATCATCGGGCCTAGTAAGTGCAAACGGAATATCGGATGGAATAAAAGAGGGGTTGGTTGACATACTTGTTTTGTGGTAGTATTCCCAATGCTGTTCACCTTGTGCCCACGCATTGAAGAAAACTTCCCAAGAAGAGAAGGTGAGGTTTGAGGTGAAATGAGGTGGTTTAGAGTCAAAGTGAGGCTTGTGACGCGTGGACAATGCAAGAACTTTGGCAGCAGCTGTGCCTGCAGCAGCGCCGACTGCAAGTGGGTCCAAAGTGAGAGGGCCAGCAATATTGAATGCGGAAGCAGTTGAAGTGGAGAAGGCAATAGCAATGCCAGCATCAGTGGAAGTGGAGGGCATTGAGCGCAGTGCGTCCTGAAGGCGATTGAGGACCAGGTCTGTTATGTGGTCAGCAAAAGTTTCCTGATCAGCTTGTTCATTGCGCAGTTTTTTCTCTACGTTGTGATGTGCTGTGAGAGCTTCTTCAAGAGCAGCACGCTTGCGCTACAACTCTGCCTACAGTGCAACGTATTGGTCATCTTCAACAATCATGATAAACAAGTGAAATTCTGCCAGAGAAACTTCGACAGAGTTTTCCTCTGCCCCAACGGGCGTGGGAACGTATGGTGGGTGTGGCGATCAAGGCAGTGTTGCAAGGCAATGGACCTGAAGGCACAAACACGGCTACACAAAGAGAAAATAGAGAGAGGGGACAGAGAGGCAAGTGTGCCAAGCTCACAAGAGCTAGTGGCATAAGACAAACAAGGGTGGAAGCGCAGCTGCTACTGAAGCTGCGATGCATGCCACAGAAAAAGATGTGGAGACAATTAGATGGGCAATCCCAGTCACAACAGTCCCAGTGAGAGTGGAGATCGTCATAGCTATGGTAATGAGAATGCGAACGTGATGGCCAAATGTAGATGAAAAGGCTGCAGACGATGCCTCAGTTGTAGAGGAATGGATGCAAACAACGGTATTGGAGAGGGCACAGGCTTCAACAGTTGTTACTGCTTCCACTGAATCTGTAGTGGCAGCAACCTATGTGAGAATGTTGACTACGGTTGCTGCAAGAGGCCCCTGATCGAAAGCAGAGTAGTACTGGCAGGGGCACGTGCAATGTACAGTGGCAGCAAAATAGAGGAGGCAGCAGCACTAGAGACAAGCGCAGCTTCCAAAAATGCAAAGACGTCGGAGGATCCAGAGGAGGGAGCTACAGAAACCGATGCTACTGGAGATGCAACACGAAGAGGGTTACAAGATCTATGGGCTACTGCTGGTGCAGCTGGTGCTGCTGGCGCCCTCCCACTAGGGGCGGCACGCTGACTCTGCCGACGCGTTCTATGGACAACGGGAGAGCTTACTGGTGACTGAGTAGGACGTTGGTCTTGTGGTACAGGGCTACAAAGGTATGGAGGTGCAGAGTTGTGGAGCTTTAGGGCTGCGGAGCTGCAGAGATGCGAGATGCAGAGCTGCGAAGCACTAGAACTACGGAGTTGTGGAATGGTGAAGCTGTGAAGAATAGAGTTGCAGAGTAGCAACAGTGTGGAGCTGCAAAATGCGGATCTACGGAGCTGAGGAGCTCCAGCAGGCCGAGGCTAGAGTTTCGCGAGGCCGAGTGTAAGAGCGGTAGAACAGCAGGGCTGCAAAGCTACGGAGCTTTGAAGTAGCAAGAACGCGGAGCAGCGAGATGCAAAATTTGCGGAGGCGAGGAGCTGTAGTAGGCCAAGGCTAGAGTGCCTTGAGGCCAAGTGAGGAAAAAATCTACAAAGGTGCAGAGTTATGGGAATGCGGAGCTGCGGATGACGGAAATACAGACCTGTAATGGGCCGAGGCTAGACTGTCTTGGCGCCAAAATGACGCAATGCCTTGATGATGCGGAGCTGCGGAGTTGCGGTGTTGGCACATGGGAGACGTCGTGACCGCAAGAATGTTGTCGCGAATGTTGCGTGCGCCGTACACCAAGAGCCACCAGATCGATGGAGTGGAGGAGTTAGCCCCTCCTTGCTCTGATACCATTAGGTGGTGGAAAATCCCGGCTGAAGGAATCTACTATACAAGAGAACACGCTAGAGACATGGCGGTGTTGATCTCAAGGAGTTAGAATCCTTGTCCGTGAAAGCAGCAAGAGTCAACAACAAGAAACAGGAGTCACAAGCGAGTGATTTGATGACATCCGGTCTATCGGGCCACCCATGCAAATGGCTCGACGTGGGGCCCGGCTGCCACCCCGGGGTCAAACTGAACCAATCGGCAAAATGCCGCTGTGGATTTCTCGCACTCCGATGTAAACGAGAGTGTGGCCCTGCAGGATCAGCAACCCGGTGCTTGACATGAATACCCCTATCTATGCATGCATATCAACATAAAGAGAACCACATCAAGCACGAGCATATGTGGATGCATGTGTCCATGTATTTGACTCTCCAATGTTAGCTAAGCGGATTCTAATCACACCATGCTGGAACCAGGAATTATGCTCTCAGACACAAGTGGACATGATGCAGCTCGCGCCAATCTTGCACCCAGCTCTGACGCCAGCAATGCATGCTCCATCACGTGTGCGCCTTGAGCTTCATGTCAGCTTAGTCACTTGCAGTGATGGTGTGTCTACATGGACGGAGTCAAGAGGTCACTTGCGTGTCTTTCAATCACAGGCAACAAGTTTTACCTACAACCGGCCCAAAATCACTCTTTTGGTCCGAACTCTGTGCACAGCATCCAAACGCAACATTGTCCGAACCCAGAGATGTTACATCTCAAGTTGGACTTTACAACTCGTCACACGCTTGAGTGGGGCATAAATCGATGGAAATAACATGAAAATCTGGCTAAAGATCCACTCCACCGAGAAAACCATAGCATCTATGAAAAGCTGCAGAGCACCCTAGCGTGCAGTCGGGACTATGTGGCAACAATGTAGGAGTTGCTAGTAGGTGGAACCACCACTAGTCAGCTGGAAACTATTCTAAAGTGCAGGTTGGGACAGTTGCATTGCTGATGCAGCGTGTGGGCTTCCATGCTCCTTGCTTAGTCTGCTGCCCCCTCAATCTGCTGCTCTAGAGTCTAAGTCTGAGTCCTCTGGGTTTGTTACTCAATGATGCGCACGCCATTTTTAGCGCCAGAAAGCAGCTGAAAGCTGGAAGTGACTGATTAAGAACAAACAATGAGACACAATGGGAAACCTCTCCAAGAACTAGCATCCCCCAGCTCTGTAGGACTTGTTACTCAGTTCACCAGCCTAACAGAAAATAGCTCTATTTTCAGGCACGCAGGTTTTCTTGGTGAGCCCTGCAAGACGGCCGACAGCCCAAACCCCTACGTTGTCCGTTTTGCCTGAAAACTGGGCCATACCACAATACGCACGCTGCGAACGCAATCATGTGGTCAGAATCAGCTAGAAAAATAGCAGTGAGGAATTATGCCTGCCAAAAGCCAGGTAGTGTCCGCGCTAATCCCCTGTACCAACAGTGCCAGAAAATCATGAAACTTGGACCCTATACAGGCCATAGCCCTGCAAACGCAACAGTGCACTCAGACATGGCGCTGCACGTGTGCATGCAGCACATGCAGCAACAGTACCAGCCAGCGGCACGACTGCTGAAGAGATCTTCTCATGGAGCTGAGCACAAAGGAGGGAAGAGGCTCCAGCAAACTGCGTGTAGGCCTGAGCGTGCGTCCGCTCCACCGGAAGACACTCCATCAGCATTGCGTCTTGTTGTTAGCCATCTGCATGCCAATGTACACAAGCCGGGAGGACACAGCAGAGCACAAGTGAGATGTGAAACAAAAACCAACACTCCCTCATGACTCACAGGTGCAGTGCACGTGGACGGGCAGAGAGCGCAGAGACCAAGCGGACAGGGAGAGAGAGAACCTCAAGGACCCAGACTGACTGCACTCATAGCCTTCTTGAACGAGTCACACTTCAGTGCCTTGGTCAGAAAATCAGCCAACTGCCTTGCTGACTAAACCCACACAATGGTGATGATGCCATCATGCAACAACAAACGCACATAGTGATTCTCCACATTGACGTGCTTTGTGCAAGTGTGATGTACGTTGTCATTGTTAGCAATGGCCATGGCACTTTCATTGTCACAATGCAATGTGATGGACGGGACTGACAGGCGTAGCTCAGACAATTTGCGGCACAGCCACATGCTCTCACAAGCGTCGAAACCAAGGGCCACATACTCAGCCTCAGCACTGCTATGCGCAATGCAGCCTTGCTTGTCGCTGCACCATTACACATCCATTCCGCCAACAAGGAAGATCCAGCCGGTATGACTCTTACCGTCCGTATTGCCGGCCCAGTCACTATCGGTGTATCCCGTCACCACAACGGACGATTTTCAACAGAATATGAGGCCTCGCCGTGGGGTAGAGATGACGTAGTGTAGTACTTGGATCAGGGCCTCAAAGTGGAGGTGTCGCGGCTCCTGAAGAACTGTGCCAGGAGGTTGACGGTGAATGCTATGTCTTGACGCGTCGTCGTCGCCACGAATATCAGTGAACTGATGACACGCAAGTACGTGGTCACATCTACTGGCTCCCCCACCACGGCTGGATCAGACCTCTTGAGCATCGTTTGACCATCGAGCGACATGGGTCAGGATGCTCTTGGTACGAGGGGCAGGTCCTCAGCGAAGTGCTTGGACAAGGTCTGGACATAGGTGGCCTGATTGTCATGCAAGATGCTCACAGAGCGATCATTCTCAAGCTCCATGCCTAGAAAGACGCGTGCTGGCTCGAGGCCCTTCATCTGGTAGGCAACATGCATCAGGTTGTTGACCCGGTGGATGGCAAATGCATCAGGTGATGCGATGAGCAGGTCATTGACATAGACCAGGACAATAACAAAGATCTGACCTTGCGAATTGAAGATCAGCGCGGGGTGAGAAAAACTGCGAAGGAGGCCGCTGCTGAGAAGCGTACGACTAATCTCCTAGTTCCAGCAGTGCGGTGACTACTTCAAGCCATAGAAGGCCTTCTGTAGCTTCCAGACCTTACCGGAGCCATCGTCGAAGCCTGGAGGGTGCATCATGTAGAGCTCCTTGCCCTCCAGTGAGCCATGGAGAAAGGCGTTGATCACATCCATCTGATGCAGTTCCCATCCGTGCTGGGCAACAACGCTGAACAATGCCCGGTTGGTGGAGAACCAACCAACCCGGGCAAAGATCTGATCATAGTTGATCCTAAGGACCTGAGCAAACACCTTGGCTAGGATTCGGGCCTTGTACTTGTCTAAAGACCCGTCTGGCTTCCACTTTTGCAGGAATACCCACTTGGCGCCTATGGCCTTACGTCCCGAGGGGAGGATGACGAGCTCATAGACATGGTGTTGCCGAATGGTGGCAAGCTCGTCGGCGCATGCAGCCTCCCAATGAGCGGCCTTGGGAGACGCCCAAGCCTCACGGAGGATGGCGGATTCCTCTGCTCGCTCCTTGGGATGGACAGTGAGGGTGTGCGCGTCCCGCACACCTAGTGACATCTGCGTGACCGTTGGTAGCAGGCATGGATGTGGCAGCCGGCATTGAGGGACTGGCGGGCACGGACGGGGCAGCCGGCTCTAAGGGGTTTTTGGACACAGATGGGCCACCCGACCCTGAGGGGCTGGCGGACACGGAAGGGGCAGCCGGCGCAGGCTGACCCGCAGGGGCAGAAGATGGAACGCCCGGAGACGGCTGGACAGAGGAAGGACCCACCACTCCCCCACGCCACAGGAGGAACATCGACGCGCAATAGCAAAAAAGGTCGCAGGGAAAGAGGAACTCAAAGAAGAGGGCATCCCAGGACTCGACGATGAACTGCCTGGTGGGATCCCAGAAACGCCATGCCTTTGAATCATGCCAGACGCGAAGGAAGGTGCAATGACGGCCACGAGGCTTGAGCTTGCCACCCTGGTGTAGAGCAGGCAAAAACACGATGGCTACGCAACCCCAGACCCGGGCCGGACACAGGAAAGCTTGCTCTCCACACCAGTGATGGTATGGTGTGCACTAACGAGGAATGAGTCCGTGTGGAGTCCTGTTCCAGACCCACGTCATGTAGGTCATGGTCTCGAAGTAGAGGCCATTGGAGATACCGGATTCTACTCACACGGTGCGGATAACATTGGCCATGATGCGGTTCCAACGCTCAGAGATGCCGTTCTAGGTAGGAGTGTAAGGCACCGACGTCTCATGATGGACACCACGAGAGGCGAGGAAGAGTGTGGTCTCCCCCAGAAACTCACCCCCGCGATCGCAACGGAAGCAGCGGAGGAAGTGACCACACTCGCGTTCAGCACGAACAAGCCAGTCTCAAATGGTAGGAGCGACGTCGCTCTTCTGCCGAAGGTAGAAGACCCAGTGATAGCGAGAGTATTTGTCTGTATGTGTCCGGACATAACGACCGTGCTCACAGACAGACTCTGTTGGGAGGGGACCCATGACATCAGAGTGGACCAAGTCGAGAGGGGCGGTCGCTCGAGCGGCAGAGAGGAGGTAGGTGGAACAGTGCATCTTCCCCTCAGCGCAATCACTGCACTCGGTGGACACGGCAGAGGAAAGGAGGCTAGATCAAGGCACGTGGCTGGCTACATGCGAAGCATGCTATCAACAGCGGCAGAGTGGACATGACAGAGGCGACGATGCAGGAGACGTGTTTGCTGCAGAGATAGTGTGCTGGTAACAAACACGTGGCTAGTGTCGGCCAATGAGGAGGGGACAGACATAGAAGCGGACAGGCGCGGTACATGCCAGAAGTTGCCATGTCCAGTTGTGTCATGCTAAATGACACGACCGGACGGACGTAACGACACAATGCCCGTATCATGCGAGTGCAGAACGCTCATGCTCATGCGATCAAGGGCGGTGACAGACAGGAGGCTGAGCTCAAGGTCAGAGATAAAGAGGACATTTGTCACGAAGACATCACCAGCAGGACCACGGAAACCAACGACGCCGACACCACAAACGGGTAACACCTGACCAGAACCCGTCCGAACCCCGGTGACATTGGTGACGGGACCAAGGACACGGAAGGCCTCACACAATGGTGTCATGTGATGTGTGGCCCAGGAGTCGATGATCCAGGTCTCTGACAGATCCTGGACCGGTGTGGCCAGGTCGCTGATAGTCACATGGCAATGAGCAAGCGATGCTGACGTGGGGAACGGAGGTTTGAACCACGACTGCTAGTCATTCAACCAGGCGACGTCATCACAAAGAGGAGCAGGTGGGAAAGGCATGGCAGAGGATGGTGTGGGTGAAGATACACGACACGATTGCGGCAAAAACTCTGTCATCCAGGGTAGGGAGGCAACAGGGACTACGCAACTTGCACTTCCTTGGGGAGGAGGGCGAGGAATGCCGGGCTGAAGTGTGATGAACTGCTCGAGCTGAGGCTCGCAAGTGGAGGGTCTGACGAAGGAGACTGACTACAATGTAATGGCGCGGGAGTCCAGGAAGGAGGAGGAAGATACTCAAGAGGTGCTGATGACAGAGGAGCAGGCGCGGACGGTTGCGGAAGATACTGCGGTGGAGCTATCGCGAGCGGCGCAGGTGTAGTAGGAGCATCAACGGTCACGGCATTGGTTGCGAGGCGACGCTTTTTCTGGCGGCGCATGTTGGTTATGATACAAGCCTCGTCAATCGAGAGCGGAAACATGTACCATCCATGTCCTGACTGGCCACAGTTGTCGCAGACGAGGTTGGCACCATTGGATCCGCTAGACTGCTCCCAAGGGCCCTTGCCCTTCTTACCCCGGCGCTTCTTCTTGCCAGACGAGGAGGTGCCGGGGGATGCTACAACTGATGTGGCGGCAAGGGTCACGGAGGTGACGGCGGGAGAGGCGAGGGACTCTATGTGATGGATGTGTGACTCTTGACAAGCCTATTTGATGTGGAGGAAGAGCTCATATGCCTAGGGCATGAGGGTACCCTGGGCAACCATGGCGGTACGGACATCCTGGGAGTGATGGACGAAGACGTCGGCGAAGGGGTCAGTGGTGTCACGCTTGATAGTCAGAAGCGCGAAGAGAGGAGGCGGTGCGGCGTCTTCGAGGCAGCGCAGGATGTCCTCTACACGTTTTTAGTAGGTGGTGACGGTCTCAGTCTCTTTCATGCGGATGGAGTTGAACTTTCGGATTAGGCAGCTGGTCTCGGCGTCACAAGACAGACAATGAGGGCACGTGATTCCGTGCCATGCCGCTGCCGGGTCAGGAAGAGCGCCAGTGGTGAGGTCGCCGAGGAAGGACTCAAGGGTGATACATGTATCTAGAGGGGCCACAGGGATGAGGGCATGCACGACGCGACCAGCGTCATACACCTGGTCGACCTGGGTGGAGTCGAAGGGTAGGAAGTAGTAGGGCCACAAGTTCTCACCCTATGCCCAGATCCCAAAGCTGAGCTCCCAGCTCTGAAACTGGTTGCCAGCCTGAAGCGGTGGCGGCGGGGTTTCAAAGTCCTTTGGCCTGCGACCGGCACCCGGAGTGGGGCCTAGGACTGACGTCATTGTCTGCTGCTGGCACTGGGTGCGTTGCTGCTCCAGGTACTACGTGGCATAGGAGACCACAGGGATTGCGTACCCGGGTTGAAAAAAAGGTGCTTGCTGACGTTGCTTCGGCTGTTGCAATGGCTGCTGCTGCTGTTCTAGCGACTGCTAATGCTACTACTACGGCTGTTGCTGCGACAATTGTGTCAGAAGCTGTAGTGCCTCTCGTTGTAGTGTCAATGTTACCAGCTACTGGCGCAAAGCGGCAAGAGGATCTTTTGTGCCAGCATGACCTATGACAGAGCATGCCGGGTGTTGGTGTTGTTGCTGCTACTGTTGCTACTGCTGCTGCTATTGTTGTGGCAGGTGGTGGTGGTGCTGCTGCTCTTGCTGGTGCTGTTGTTGCTACTACTGCAGTTGCTGGTGCTATAGATGCTGTTGGTGTTGCTACTGTTTCTTTCACTATTACGGCTACTACTCTTGCTGCTCCTGCTACTACTATCGTAGGTGTTGCTGCTGCTATAGCTAGTCCTCCTGTTGCTGCTATTGCTGCTGCTGCTACTACTATTATTGCTGCTGCTGCCATTCCTGGTGTTGTTGCAGTAGTAGTAGCTGCTACTGCTGCTCCAACTACTGCAACTACTATAGTTGTTGTAGGAAGGTGGGTCCTCCAACAGAGGACGACCCCTCTTTGTTCTCTACCATGGTATTCTGTTTAATCTCCTTGTCCTCCCCCCCTTTTTTCTTGTGCTGTTGATGTCAGCCTAGGATGGCTGGCACTAGTAGCTACTGTTGCGTTATGTACGAGGTTGCTGTTGTAATTTTTTTTGCTGACGTCAGTAGTGACATCAGCTGAGGATGGTTGACGTCAACAGTAGCAGTTACTAGAGCCGTTGTTGTCTCAGCTGTAGGGTAGCTGCTGTTTATCTTGCAGCTTCTCCTCTTGCTGTGGCTTCTGATGCTGCCGCTGCTACTGATGCTGCTGGTCTGCTGCTACAACTGTTGCTATTGTTATTGCTGCAACTGCTGCTGCTACTAGTGCAACTGCTGCAACGGTTGTTGCTGCAACAAAAGCTGCTGCTTCTATTGCATTTACTGTTGCTGCTATTGTTGCTGCTACGTTTACTGTTGGAGGAGGAGTTGCTACTGCTGCTATTGCTGCCGCTGCCGCTGCTGTTGCTGCCGCCGCCGATGAGCTGCTGCGTACTGCTGCAACTACTGTGGCTACTGCAGCAACTGTGGTGGTGGCTACAACCACTGCACGGCCGCTTGCGCAATTTTTCCATAGGAGGACATGACACGGCCGGGTCACTTCGAGTTTAACTGGGAGTGAACTACTTCACGCCACTTCTATAATGGTAAAGAACTCGGTCCTGGTTAGTCAAAATTTTAAAACTAAAGACACTTTCACAAAAAATACGTCCAAATAATTGTGGTAATGCGGTAGTTGCATGACATGCGTCTCATGCCATCTGTGCCATTTCACAAGCAGTTGGGCTTCTCAGGGGCATTTCCAATGGCAAGAGTGGAAAGGTCCAGATAGGAATGTCTTTGCTTTGCATGCCGAGAATGTAAGAGGTGTTTCAGATGATGCGAAATTACTTGGATGGATTGACAGATTTGACATGCAAATCTCTGCAAGGCAGCTGAGACTATGGCCAACGATAAAAGAGAGAACATTCATGTCCTGGCAGGGGCAAGGTTGGGCAGGATGAGCGTGCTCTGCACCGCATGCAGCACACGCTTGTTTTACTGGCACGAGTCCGACAGCTCGTCGACGGCACACAACAGCTGTTCTCGCACCAACTCTTCCGCCGATGGCCCTATCCCACCACATGCACCTGTGGTCACTGCACCCGCACCAGTGCTGTCGTGGCTGCAAGTACCGAGTAGCGAGCTCATTGTTCCCTACGAGTTACGGGCTGCAAGCAGTTGTAGATGCTGTTGCTGATGGCCGCTGTTGTAGCTGCTACTGCTAGCTATTGCTCGCTGCTGCTGCTCCTGCACCCGGCTGCTGCTTCTGCTCGCTATTGCTGCTGCTGCTGCTGCTGCCAGTTGCTGCTGCTCCCTACCGCTGCGCGCTACTGCTGCTGGCTGCTGCTGCTGCTTTTTGCTGTGGGCTGCTGATGCTGCGAGGTGCCACAAGCTTTTGCTGCTGCCAACTGCTGCTACCACTGCTCGCTGCTGTTGCAAGCTGCTGCTACTGCTGCAGGCTGCTGCTGCTACTGTTGCAGGCTGCTGCTGCTGCTGCTGCTGTAGGCTGCTGTTGTTGCTTGCTGCTACTGCCAATCACTACACCTGGTTGACGTCTTAGCGTGTGTCGTTGCCAGCGGGTGCCTAACGCGGCCTGTGGCTCACCTCCTTGCCTCACACGTGGGGGTCAATGCTGTCGGAAAAATCCGACAGCATTTCCCTTGGCATAGTGGCTGTGGGAAATTTTTGACGCCGCCACCAGGCGGGTCAATGGTGCCGGGAAAAATCTGGCAGCATTTTCCCTGCAATGGCGCCTATGGGGGTCCGACGACGTAGTTAGGAACCTGTACGCCAGTTGTCTGCTACTGTTGCTACACTCTTGCCCTGATACCAAGCTGGAAACTATTCTAAAGCGCAGGTTGGGGCAGTTGCATTGTTGATGCAACATGCAGGCTTCCACGCTCGTTGCTTAGTCTGCTGTCCCCTCAGTCTGCCGCTCTAAAGTCTAAGTTTGAGTGCTCTGGGTTTGTTACTCAGAGATGTGCGCGCCGGTGTTAGCGCCAGAAAGCAGCTGAAAACTGGAAGTGACTGATTAAGAATCAAGAATGAGACACAATGGGAGACCTCTGCAAGAACTTGCCTCCCCCAGCTCTGTAGGACTTGTTACTCAGTTCACCAGCCTAACAGAAAATAGCTCTGTTTTCAGGCAGGCAGGCTTTCTCGGTGATCCCTCCCAGACGGCCGACAGCCCAAACCCAGGCGTTGTCCGTATTGCCTGAAAACTAGACCATACTGTAACACGCATGCTGCAAACGCAGTCGTGCAGTCAGAATCAGCTAGAAAAACAGCAGTGAGATATGGCTGCCTAAACCGAGGCAGTGTCTACACTAATCCCTGGTGCCAACAGTGATAGAAAATCATGAAACTTGGACCCTAGGCATGACACAGAGCTGTGAACGCAACAGTGGAGACAGACATGGCGCTGGACGTGTGTAGGCAGCATATGCAGCGACAATTCCTGTCAGCGGTACGACTGCCAAGGAGATCTGTCGATGGAGCTGAGCACGAAGGAGGGAGGAGGCTCCAGCAAACTGCATGTAGGCCTCAACGTGCGTCGGCTCCACCGGACAACACTCCATCAGCATCGCATCTTGCTGTTAATCATGTGCACGCCGATGTATACAAGCCGGGTGGACACAACAGAGTACAAGTGAGAGATCTGAGACAAAAACCAACATAGTCGGTGTTCGGGCGCTAGCTGGGTTTGCAGGAAGGATATGCACTGGACACGGTGAAGCGGTCACAATGAGTTGTACCAACAAAGAGGGAAAACTCAAATCACAACAGAAGGCAGCTGAAGCCAACCTGGTCTGTCTTGGGGATCTTCACAAGGTAGGACACGACCAAGTGGTCACAATCAGCTCTACTCGTGGGCAGGGATGGGCCACATCACATCAGTTAAGACACATAAGACGAGTCATACAAGCAACAAATGAGGTACTGGGCACAATGGGCCATGACCAATGCTTGGCTTACCTCCAAGTGCTCACTTGGGAGCACCATCAAATGCACAGACAGACAGAATGCGTGCAAGCAGGTGCTAGGCAGTAGGGCAGAAATCATTTGCAAGGGTCTGACTAGCATGACGCGTCAACGCGTTTGGCTGCAAGAAAATGTACAGAGAGAGTTAACAACTGATGCCTAGACAACCTAAATGGTGTTTCTGACCTAGTGGGTGCACACACACACGGCGCACATGGGCGCACAATTTCTAGCAGGTCAAAACAGTGACAAAAACACAGTTTTGGGCATAACTCCCTCTAGACACGTCAGAACAATGAGCCGTCTGAACCAGAACGGCCGCAACAACAAGAGCTATGTCCTGATAGGATGCACGCCTATGTGCTGTCCCACAGTACAAATCTAAATGAAGAAGAAGGTCTTCTAGGCGTCCGTCCGGCCGTCGGTATTCAACCATCATAGCCATGTCAAGGATCTACACTTGAATGGGCATGAGCCAAGGGGTCACCGTAAGCCGTGTATGACACACACAACAACACTCCCCCATGACCGGAGGGTGAGACACATCCATGCACATACAGACACTAATGCTATACAAGGCAGGAAACACACAAACGCTGCAGGCAGCAAGCACAGCATACGCAAGGTGGCACATGAGGAGTCAACCTGCAAGAGGAATGGGGCAGAGTCCCACAAAACGAGTGGCCGCATGAAACTTCGAACGACCAAGAGCCTTGGTCAAAAATCCGCACTCTGCCTGTCAGTCCCCACGTGGATGACTTAGATCTCACAACAATCACCCGCGGCACGCACAAAGTGGTGCTCGACATTGATGTGCTTTGTGCGTGCATGAAGCCCACACGAGTTCTTGGCGATTGTCTCCGCGCTCATGTTGTCACACTAAAGGACCACAGGGGGAATGGACTGACGCAGTTCACGCAACAAGCGGACAAGCCAGACACACTCAGCTGCACCGACACATAGAGCAACATACTCTACCTCCGCAGTGCTGCGTGCTATGTAGCCTTGCTTCCCACTTTTCCAGGACACCACGGTGCCTCCAATGAGAAAGATGTAGCCAGTGCGGCTCTTGCCATCTGGACTCCACGCCCAGTCACTGTCTGTGTACCCATCGAGCATAACGGACACCTGCTCGCGGAAGCACAGGCCAAAGCGTGTGGTGGATTGAAAAATGCGCACACACCGGAGAGCTGCCTCCAGTGTTTTCTGGCATGGAGCCTACGAGAACTGAGGGAGCGAGTTGACAGTGATGGCAATTTCGGGCCGTGTCGTGGTGGCCAGGTACATGAGCGAGCCGATGACTTGCAGGTACAGGGTCACATCGATTGGCTCCCCCAGGTCAGCTGGATCATCCACCTTTAGGGCGGCCTGCCCTTCAAGAATCATGGGCGTGGAGGCCATGCGGATGGCAACGAGGAGATCAGCAAAGCGCTCCCCCTTAGCCTCTGTGCAGCGTGCCTGATGGACGCGGAGTGTGCGGCGGACACGGTCGCATACGATCTCCATCCCCAGAAAGACAGAGGCCTTGTCAATGTCTTTCATCTTGTAGGCCAAGGAGAGAACGGCCTTGGCAGTGTTCATTGCTTCCAGGTTGGGCGAGGCGATCAGAAGATCGTCCACGTAGATGTGGATGGCAGCGAGCGATGCTCGGGACTGTGAGAGGAACAGGGATGGGTCAGCATCACTCTTTACGTACCCAGCGCGTCTCAACGTGCTGGTGACTCATGATTCCAGCAGCGAGGTGACTCCTTCACGCCGTACAAGGCCTTCTGCATCCGGTACACATGACCATTGTCATCGTCAAAGCCGGGTGGTTGGACCATGTAAATCTCTTCCTCAAGGTCCCCATTCAGAAACGTGTTGTTGACATCCATTTGATGGAGCTCCCAGTCGTGCTGGACCACCTAGGTCAGCAACATGAGCGTGGTTATCATCCTGCCAACAGGGGCAAATGTCTCAGTGTAGTCCACACCAAGGACCTAGGAGAAGCCTTTTTCTGTCAGGCGAGCTTTGTAGCGCTCCACAGTGTTGTCTGGTTTGAGCTTCTTACCCACAGGGCCTTGATGGCCTTGCGGTTCTTCGGCAAATCCGCCAACTCAAAGACGCCGTGCTCTCTGATGGCATTGAGCTCAGCCTAGCAGGCAGCTTGCCACTGCTCAGCGTTGGGGGCTGACAAGGCCTCAAGAAGACTGGTGGGATCAGGAGACAACGGTGGTGCACTGCATGTGGCCAGGGCATACGCTGCAGAGGGAGGGTCGACTGTCACCATGGACTCAGCGGTGTCACAAGCGAGACCGCGCTCATGAGCAAGTAATGCCATACCAGTGGCACAGCCAGGGTGAACCTCCGTGAGGCCACGAGCACGAAGGCCGAGGGCCTTCGTGCCAGGGTCACCGTTGGCGACGTTGTCCGTAGGGTGAGGGTGGAGGCATCAGCCGGGTGCCCGTGTGTAGGGTTCGGACAAGGCAGGAGCAGGTGCCACTATCGACTACGATGTAGGGGTGGACTGCACTATAGGCGCGTCAGTAGAGGATGGCATGGCCTTAGTGGCCGGGTACAGATCCAGAGCAGACACGAGCGCATCAGCGGCCGGAGGTGGGGACGGCTCAGAGCCAGACGCAGACGCGAACACAGGATCAGGCAGGGCCTCAGACGCTGACGCGGACTGAGGATCGGGTACGACCGCAGACGCGGATGCGGACTCGGACGCAGACTCGGACATGGGCGAGAGCGCAAAGGAACGAGAGAGAAAGCCACAAATGGGATGGGGCTGGAGGTGCCGACGGGCGCAGCCTCTGGGGACAGCCCCTGGGGTGTCGGCAACAGAGTGACTGTACTGGCCGGGGGCACTGAACCAACCATGACAGGCATCTCCCCCACATGACGTGGCCCGGGACACCCAGGGGCACGGGCAGCGCGAAGAGTGTGGATGCGAGCAAGGTCACAATATGTGAGGTGCTCGAAGAAGAGAGCGTCTCGTGACTCCACAATGCGATGTCTGTCAGGATCCCAAAACCGCCAGGCCTTCAAGCGTGGGGCCACGCCGACAAAGGCGCAGATACGACCCCGCGGAGAAAGCTTGCTCCCTTGCTACTCCGGTATGAACTAGGCACAGGAGAGAGAGCCCCAAACATGGGCCAGGCAAACAACGGCGTGATGGCCGTACCACAGCTCGTAGGCCGTGCGGTGACCTGGGAGGGGGCCGTGTGGAATACGGTTCCAGACCCAGGTCATGTACGCCATGCCCTCGAAGGCGTAGGCCTCAATCATGGCGCTGTCGGCGTGCATGGCGCGGACCACGTCCTCTATGGTGCGGTTCCAACGCTCAGAGACACCGTTCTGCTTGGGGTGGCGGGAACGGAGAGGTTATGAAAGACACCAAGCTCGGTAAAGGAGCGTGCCATGTCCCCGAGGTGCTCGCCTCCGCGGTCAGAGCGAAAGGTCTAAAGCGAGCGGTGGGATTGGCGTTTGGCCATGACCAGCCAAAGGCAGACAGCGATGGCTGCGTTGCTCTTCTAACGTAGACTATAGACCTAGCGTATGCGCGTGAAGTCATCGAGTTAGAGTTAATCAGACCACTTTCATACACTAGAGGACCTGTGTACAACAGATGTGGTTATGTCTTTAGAAGTTTCTAGGATGCGAGGGAGGCACATAGTGGTGGGACTCTTGATACATGTTTTGTTTTATTTCCTTTGTGAAAATAAGAGTATTATTTTATTGTAACGTCACTCGTTTAATTGTACTCCTTCATACAATTACCTCAAACACTTAAGTCTTTTACCCCCTTCCACCTCCCCCCCTCCCCCGTCAAGTGGGAAGTGTATGAGGGGAGTGTATGAGGGAGTGAACAGAATTTTGTGTGATAGCAACATACAGAAGTACACGTGTGTACAACGAGGAGAAGATTCACAGAAGTAGAAGGTGATCATGTACATAAACATGCTGTTTCAATCTAACGTCACTTGTTTAGTGATACACTCGTTATACTTACTTCATACACTTTTGTCTTTTGAACCCCCCTCCACCTCCCTCCTCCGCCGTCAAGTGGAAGTGTATGAGATGAGTGTATAAGGGAGTGAACCAATTTTTGTATGATAGTGACATACAAAATTACACTTGTGTTCAAGGAGGAGAAACATCATAGAGGTTGTATGAAATGATGTTTACAAATGTATTGTTTCATTGTAACGTAACTTGTTTAGTGATGTACTCCTTCATACACTTACCTCGTACACTTTTATCTTTTGGACCCTCCACTCCCCTCCCCCTTATCAAGTGGAAAGTGTATGAGAGAAGTGCATGAAGGAGTGAATGGAATTTTGTATGATAGCAATAAGCAAAAATACACTTGTGTACAAGGAGGAGAAACTTCATAGAAGTTATATGAGACCATATACACAAATGGATTATTTCAACGTAACGTCACTGATTAAGTGATACACTCCTTCATACACTTCCATCGTACACTATGATCATATACTAATACCATTTGGACCCCCCCCTCCCCGACCCCCTCTCCGTCAAGTGCAAAGTGTATGAGGGGATTGTTGGAGGGGGTGAACTAAATTTGGTATGACAGTGACGTACAAAAGTACACTTGTGTGCAAGTGCTAGAAACTTCAAGTGATATGTTATCATGTACACAAATGTATCAATCTAACATAACGTCACTTGTTAGGTGAAACACTCTGTCATACACTTGTCTCATACACTGTTGTTGTTTGGACCACCCTCCTCTGACTCCCCCCCCCCCCCCCCCCCCCCCCCCGAGTCAAGTGGAAAGTGTATGAGGGGAGTGTATGAGGGGGTGATCAAAATATCATATGAAGATAACATACAAAACCACACTTGTGTACAAGGAGGAGAAGCTTCACAGAAGCGGTAGGTAATCATGTACACAAATGTATTATTTCAATGTAACTTGACTTGTTTGGTTATACACTCCTTCATTCACTAACCTCATGCACTATTGTCTTTTGGATCTCTCCTCGCCTTCCTCCCCCATCAAGTGGATAGTGTATGAGGGGATTGTACAAGGGAGTGAACAGATTTTTGTATGCTAGCAACACACAAAAGTACACTTATGTACAAGGAGGAGAAACTTCATAGAGGTCATATAAGATCATAAACAAAAATGTTTTACTTCAACGTAAGGTCACTTGTTGAGTGATACACTCCTTC
>SZWC01003378.1:75039-111035 GCA_023375785.1 Penium margaritaceum
GAGGAGGAGTAGGGGTGGTAGTGGTGATAGTGGTGGGGGTGGATGATGTGGAAATGGTGGTAGGGTGTGACTCCGATTAAATGATGACTAAAATTTCACTGAAGAAAATAGCTCTGCTCTTGATTTTTCTAAAGATATTTGAGGGGTTTTGAACGATTACTTGGGATTTAAGCAAGTCAAATTGGGGCTTCAATATGGGTACAAGAGCCAACATGGTGACACGTACAAGTCGCATAGAAGAACACAATTCATAAAATACAACACATCAATACTCTAACAAGTCGAGTCTCCATCTCTTGCTCTGAAGTCGTCGTCGGAGTTCCTAGAATGCCGTTCTCATTCCGCGTCAGGGGTTTAACCCCTTCACGGGACTGAGGGGCCATCGTCATCAACGACCCAAAGCAGGGAGACTCATATATCTCGAGTCTCCGGAGGCCCATTTCCGTTTTTAAGCCTACGCCTGGTTTTGGGACCCAAACCGGGGATTTTTACCTCAAACTCATGTGTTCGCGCGAGTTATTTTTTTTATTTTATGTCGAAGTTCGTCGCAAACGAACTTTGATTTACGTTTTGCCGATCTGGCGCGAAATCGTCACGTGCGAGGCACGCTGGCGATCTCGCGCCAGTTCTCTCCTCCTCACCCTCCCTCCCCCTATCCCTCGTCCTCGCTTGCTCGTTTGCGAGGAGGGCGAGGGGGGGCGAGGGCACGAGGCCACGAGGCCTCGCCCTCGAGGCCCTCATGGCCCCTCAGCTCCCGATCGGGTTGAGGCTGCGATCAGCGGCTGGCGGCTAGCCAGCCGGTGGCCGGCCGGTCGCTTGGCCGGCTGCCGGCCGTCCAGCCGGCCGGCAGCGAGCTGGCCGGCGGCATGCGAAATGCTGGCCACCGGCCAGCCCTCGCTGACGCGAGGGGTAGTGCGCAACCACCCCTTGCTTCAGCGAGGAGGAAGGGGCAAACCGGGCCTCTCGCTACATTCCCCCCACTTATGGGGAGGAACCGTCTCGGTTCATGAACAACAAGCCGGATTTTCGGTTAGTGAATCATCAACATTCTGAAAGAAAATCAATAATTTCAATCACCGGCTAGACATGAACACCTGCAAGGTACTTGGACCTAAGCTGCAGCTTGTAGGTCAGCAGGGCTAGCGGCCTCCCCCCTTTAGGCTGGAGCGTCCGCTCGACAACCATGTTGGGCGTCCCCAACTGTTGCTGTTGTGGTCTGTACACTACGCCCACACACTGGTTACTTACTAACCTCTTGCTGTGCATTGCACTACCCACCTACCATGTACAGGAGATTAAATCTCATGGAGCTCGTGGACGCCTGGGCACGCCGAGCTGAGAACTCTCCCCTGAAGCTTAGCGTGTAGGAAGATACTCCATAGCTATGGCCTTCTGGTCGTTACTATTCTGACCTGAAGTTTTGCTTGCGATTGTGGCCTTGGACTCTGTAGGATGCCAGGCCCACTGATTGTCTTGCGCATGCAGGGTTCTGGGGGAGCTGTAATATCGTGCCGGGTGCTGATCCTTGGGGGCCACATCACCGGTTTTGACTGTGCGATGGTGAGAAGCCGCCTCCGGTTTTTCCGAGAGGTCGGGCTCGACCCCCGGGTGGCGGCGAGACCACCGTGAGCGTGATGCTCGCGCGTGGTGCTCGCTCACCCCGGCTGTACTAGGACTCTCGCTCCCCCTCTCTTTCTTGTCTTCTCTTGACACTTCTGAAAATAAGCCGCAATCTTTCCTCTTTTGCATTCTCGTGGGATCTCCCACATTTCCCTCCCCCCTCACGCTCTCTTGCTGATGGAAATGGCTACATACTGGTATCAGAGCAACTGAGGGTGTCTCCCTCGTTGCCATCGCACTCTTGCGACGATCGCTGTCCTCGAACCTTCCTTGTCAGACCGCGTTGAGGGAGACCACCTCTCTTGCTGGTTCTCCTCCCTCGGCTCCACACACGCACCACACTCTCAACGGGGTGTGTGCAAGTCCATCACGCGACTGCGTGGTCGTGGCCAACTCGCGGCCGCACGCGGCATTGTGAGCCGCGTCTCTCATGACGACACCGCCGCAACCCCAGCGCACACTTCTCAGCGCCACTAGGGTTCTCTCCCCAGCAGCATCCGCAGTAGCAACCTTGTCGACCACACGCTGCAGTGACCATCACACAGGTCAAGTCCGCATTTTGCGACAGCGGCGACAACAGCAGCAGTGACAACAACAGCAGCGACAACAGCAAAAGCAGCAGTGACAGCAACAGCAGCAGCAACAGCCGCCTCCCGCTCAGTCGTCGGCATCCGGCGGACCACATCCCGCGAGTCCGTTTTTCAATCACGCTCCAGGTCACCACCAGCCAGTCGTGCTAGGGCACCGCCTCCAGGAGGGACACATCCAACGGCTGCGCCCGCCCTCTCGTTCATCGACAACATGACCAGCGTTCTCGACAACGTCCTCGAACTCGGTGCAACTGCCTCCACCACTCTTGCTGTGCCAACCCGTGATTACAAGCCAACTGTGGACCCCGCAGGAGCATGGTCGGAGGCGGCGTACGCTGTAGCCACCACCAATCTCTCCTTGGCTAGGGTGGCAGCAGCCAACCTTGTGACTCGCGTGACCGCAGTCGCCTGCACTATTGTTGAGGGTGCCTCCACGGCAGCAGACGTCACAGCAGTAGCAGCCGCCTCCATCTGTGAGGCAGCGTTTGTAGTGGTCCTCCACTCCGGTGGGGATACCCAGTACTCCACACTTGTCGTGTTTGCGGCCTCGACAGCCACCACTGCTGCAACAGCTGCCACCGCTGGTTCCCTCCTCCTCGTGATGGCAGTCGCGTCCTGGACTGCCGTTGTCTTCGCATCGGCTGCCAAGATCATAGTGCCGCTCTTCTTCTTCACCTCCAAACGGTACACTGGTGAGCACCTATGCCTCTCACCACTTGCACTCTCTTGTCATCCCTCTCAACACGCTGCCTTGCCTCATTTCTCACCATGCCTGGCACTGACCCTACCTTGGAGGCGATCCAAGAAGCCCTGAGCGAGGCAGAAACCACGCGGTGTCAAGCGGAGGAATATCTCAAGCGTGAACAAGATGCCAACGCCGCCTCTATGGCTGCGGCAATGGCCAACCTGGTCATGTCACGCTTGGGAGCACTTGGGGTTCTACCGCCACTCATTGGTGCGGTCACTTCTGCCTCCACTTCTGCCTCTACCAGATCATTCGCACCCACTCTCTTGCTGGCACCTCAGCCACAGATCCCTCTGCTGTAGATCCCCCTCCTTCTTGCCCACAGCCGCCGCCTCAACGGTACAAGGACTTTGAGTCCACTCCTCCCCACTTCACAACGAAGCTAACATTTTTGTCATAGGAAACACGCTTCAGCTCCTGGGCATAGGGCGAGATCCTGTGGGAGTACTACTCCCCTCCGGACCCCGCTGTCATACCCCCCTTCATTCCTGTGCCCTCTGAAGCTGCCCGAGCTGTGCGTGCCCTAATCATGGCCGGTCCCGATGACCTGACCGATGAGATTGGCATATACAACTCTGACGCTGCGTATCGCATCCCTCCTGATCCCGTTGGCGCGTATGCTCTCATCAAGCGTCGCAAAACTATAACAGGGCATGCTACTCAGAGCGCCCGCACAGTGCAGTTCAAGTAGTTGCGCATGTGCGAGGACGAGCATGCTGACGCCTACTGGGCTCGTGCACTCCTTCTCCTCCAGCAACTTGGCAAGACAGCGCCCAGGCAGCTCTCTACGTGTCTATCCATCGTGGATGGCCTCATCCCCGAGCTGGAGGACCTCTTCCTCCATGTCCCCGATTCTGAGTTGGAGCGGCTTGCAGACATCCCGGTCCGAGCTGACTCTCCTGCCGGCATTGGTGCCCTTTCTGAGTCCACAGCTGCCCGTCTCACCGATTGGTGGAGCAGGCTTCATAGCAAGCACACACACCGTGCTGCTGTTGCAGCTATCACCTATGCTACACCCTCTCCTTCTATTCTCCCGGTGTTTGTTCCTCCTGCCACCCCATCTCCTGGTGCTACTCATGCTACCCAGGACGGCGGTGGCCATGGCGGAGGTCGTGGAGATGGTGGCGGTGGTAACGGCGGTGGCGGCAAAGGGCGTGGCAAGGGCAAAGGCGGTAAGTCTGACTCCACTCCGTCTACTACCCCAGCCACGTGCTGGAACTAGGGTGGCACTGGACACTCCGCCCCGCAGTGTCGTGCTCAGTTAGACAATCTTCGTCGCGCCTCTGCCATGCGTGCGCACTGGGCTCGCAAAGGGGTGCCTGGCTCCTCCAACTCCTCCACCTCCGGCTCCTCTTCTCGCCCCGCTGACTCCTCGTCCTCTGGCAGCTCCTACCTCACAGAGGGAGCTCCCTTGTCCCCTTGCAGTGGATCATCTCATCGCCCCCCTTCCCATGGGTGGGTTCCGCCTTTAGAGGGTCCCTCTTACTATGGAACTCACTCTTCCTACTACACCGCTCCCACATGCCCACGCAACGGCTACCACCGCTACGACACCTTGGCGGGCACCAGCCGTGACACTGCCCACCGTGAGGAGGTTCAGGTTCTGGAGCGTCGCCTCCATGACCACCCGCATTACCATAGCAAGGGAGGTGAGGGTGTGTTGGACACGTCTGGTGTTCTTGGGTGCGAGTCTGACAGGGTCCCCGTGGTGCTCCGTCTGGGGGGGTGGAGGGGTCCTTGCCTGCTTAGCGGCCGTGGATTGAGGTTTGGTAGTCTGATATGCTTCCCCGTCGCTTGTCTATGCCCTTCTCCTCGTCCACCCTCTCGTCCGGCACTGTGGTTGTCTGCCTTGTGCACCCATCCTCGCGCGTGTCTGCGGACTTCTAGATTGTTGATTCGGGGGCCATGCACCACATGACGTCGTGTCGTATTGCGTTCGTCTCCCTTTGTCCTATGGGCCCCGTCTGCCATGTTCGCACAGGCTCTGGCCAGCTCCTACCTGTCCAGGGCGTTGATGTCGTTCGCTTTGTTGGCCCTGGTGGTGCTGTGTTTCTACTTGACGTAATGTACATGCCCTCGCTTGAGGTGAGCCTGCTCGCTGTTCCCACCCTTGATGACCAGGGCATGGATTTCGTATCCAGTCGCGGTGTGGGCATGGTCACGCTTTGTCCGTCTGGTCGGGTTGTGCTTTGTGGCATGCGGTGTGATCCTTTGTTTTGCGTCCCTCTCTCTCTCTCCCCTCGTCTTCTGCTACCTCTACGCTTGCCCACGTTGCCCCCTCCTTGTCGCCTGCTCACACACAACTGTTGCATTGGCGCTTGTGTCACATTCACACTGCTGCCGTTGCCCGCCTCTCACCCACGCAGCCCGCCGCCGGCCTTAATGCCTCAATGTTTCCTGCTCCTTGTGCCCCCGATTGCCTTGATTGCGCTCGTGACAAAATGCACCGGTCTCCCTTCTCTACTTCTGAGTCTGTTACTACTCATCCTTTGGATTTGGTGCATGCTGATGTCATGGGGCCCCTTCCCCATGAGTTCCTCGATGGTGTCGGTCGTTTTGTTCTGTGCTTGACTGACGATTTTTCACGCTACTGCTTGGTCTTTGCTCTTCGTCACAAGAGTGACGTCACTGACATTCTTGGAGCCTGGCTCCCCAGGCTCAATAGGCATATGGGCGTGTCTTGTGTGTCTTTCGCTGTGACCGTGGTGGTGATTTTCTTGACCCCACCTCCCGCCCTCTGGAGAGTCAAGGTGTTTGTCTTGAGCTTACTACACCCTACACCCCCCAGCAGAATGGTGTGTCGGAGCATTGGAACCGCACCCTTGCTGACGGTGTTCGCTCTCTTCTTGCTGATTCTGGACAGTCCCCTCTCTTTGCCTTTAAAGCCATGTCATACATGACTTGGGTCTGGAACCGCATTCCCCATGGTCTACTTCTCCGTAATGTCACTCCCTTTCAGCGTTGGATGGGGACCCGGGCGGACCTGCGTCTTGCTCGGGTTTGGAGTTCTATCGCAGCCGTCTGGTTACCAGTAGACCACCGTGACGCGAAGCTCTCCTCCCGGGGCCGCCTGTGTGTCTTCTTGGGGGTGTCGGCCTTTTCCAAGACCTGGCGGTTCTGGGATCCCACCCGCCGATGCGTCGTGGAGTCCCGTGATGCCTTGTTCTTTGAGGACGTCTTTGAGCGTGACCTCTCCCGTCTTCCCCCGTGGGCTCTTTGGCCCCGCTCTCTCGGCTTGGGCTTGTGGCAGCCTCGGAGCCGGTCCCGGTCATGTCTCCGGGCCTAGTCACCCCTCCTGCGCCCTTTGTGCCGGCTACTTCTGAGTCTCTTGTGACGGTCTCTACTGATGAGGCTCCCCCCGTCTCACACCTCGAGGACCCTATCCATCCTGCTGATCATGTCCCTGTTGTGTCTTCTGCCGCCCCTCCGGTCTCTCCTGTGTCTGACCCGGGTATCTCTCCTAGTGCATCCCCGCCTCGGCCTCCGGTGTTGGAGCCTGCCGGCACTGTGGTCTATGGCCCCTCCCCTTACATTCGTCGGGGGAGACTTTGGGCCTTGCCAAAAGCACGCGAGAGCGGTTCCTCGGCCGCCCCTGTCCAGACACATGGGCCAGCCCGTTCACCAGTATAGCAACCCGCGCCTGCTCATCCTACTTTCTCTGGTGAGCCAGGTCTTCATGCTCTTGGTTAGTCTACTGTGTCTTCTCCCAACCCTTCTATCTCCGTCCTTCACCCCAGCACGGCGCTCGGATACTCACTAGTTGGGTCTGAGTACCATGACGCTCTTGACCACTCGGTTGTATAGTATGTGGCGGCATGCTTTGCGTCGGCTGGTCTGTCACCACTTCCAGCCGAGCCCTCCATAGTGCGTGAGGCACGCTACATGGCCAGCTCCAGTCTGTGGGAACGCTCCATGCAGAAGGAGCTCACAGCGCTCAGGGAGTATGATGTCTTTGAGGTGGTCGATCTTCCACCTGGCCGGAAGGCCGTCTCTGCCAAGTGGGTCTATCACCGCAAGCTAAAGCCTGATGGCTCAGTGGACCGGTACAAGGCTCGCCTCACAGCAAAAGGGTTCTCTCAAACTCCCGAAGTGGACTTTGATGAGACTTTTGCTCCCGTTGGGTGATACACCACAGCTCGCACCCTGCTCAGTCTTGTCCCTCAGCATGACTGGGAACTTGAGCAAATGGATGTGAACAATGCCTTCTTGCATGGGAAACTCGACGAAGAGATCTACATGGTCCAGCCCCCCGGCTTCGAGGATGGAACTAGCGGAGTGGGGCGTCTGTGAAAGGCCCTTTACGGCCAGAAGCAATCCCCATGATGCTGGAACCAGGAGATCACCTCTACCTTGGAGAAGGGAGGCTACCATCGTAGCACTGTGGATCCGGAACTGTTTCTCAGTCCACCCATTGTCCCCTTTGTGCCCATTTTGGTGTATGTTGATGACCTGTTGATTGCCTCCCCCAGTCCCGTAGTCGTTGAGGGTGTGAAGATACTTCTTCAGTCGGCGTACAAAAAGAAAGATCTTGGGCCGGCTCGTGTCTTCCTTGGCATGGAGCTCGAGCGTGATCGGTCGCGCCGCACGCTTCATGTGCACCAGGTCGCATATGTCCGCAGCCTGGGGGAGCGCTTTGCCATACTTCTTGCGTCAGTCCCGACTGCATCCACCCTGATGACACCTACTGGACAGATCCTGTTGATGTCGTTGGACACCTCCAAACTGGGGGAGGAGGTGGATGTGTCAGACTTCCTACGCGTGATTGGATCTCTGATGTACCTTGCAACTACCACGCGCTCTGACGTTGCCTTTGTTGTGAACTTTCTGTCCCAGTTCTCTGAGTGCCCCCGTGAGCGTCATCTTGAGGCTCCTATTTGCGTCGTGCGCTATGCTCTGCCCACACCACGTCTTGGACTGTGCTATCGGGCGCAGCACTCTGTGGTGGTTGATGGATTCATAGACAGTGATTGGGCACATGACTCTCATGCACGCAGCCGCAAAGGCTTCATCTTCCTAGTCGGAGGCACGTCGGTGTCATGGAAAAGCGGTAAGCAGGGTTGTGTTGCACGTAGCTCCAGTGAGGCGGAGTACATGGTGCTACGTGCAGGTACCTGTGAGGCTGTCTAGCTGTGCCGCCTGCTGCAGCAACTATGCGTGCCACTGCACTGCATCACTCTTTGTTGTGACAACCACAGCGCAAAGGCCATCGCAGAAAACAACGGCATGCATCATGCATGCACCAAGTACGTCAATGCTAAGCATCACTTTTTTTGTGAGTGCATAGCCGCTGGCATTGTGCAAGTCATTTGCGTGGACACACGGCCGCAGCGCGCTGACTTCTTGACGAAGGCACTCAGCCGGGGCATGTTCAAGTGTGTTGTGCATGGTGTCCGTCTTCGAGTGTTAGAACCCGGGTGATAGTGGAGTCACGTGCTGTTCCCTTCTCACTTGTATTGAGTGTCGTCGATGCATGCTTTGGCTGCGGGTCATGGGGGAGTGTTGCTGTTGTGGTCTGTACACTACGCCCACACACTGGTTACTTACTGACCTCTTGCCGTGCATTGCACTACCCACCTACCCTTTACATGAGATTAAATCTCATGAAGCTCGTGGATGCCTGGACACGCCGAGCTAAGAACTCTTCCCTGAAGCTTAGCGTGTAGGCAAATACTCCACAACCATGGCCTTCTGGCCGTTACTATGTCGACCTGAAGTTTTGCTTGCGACTGTGGCCTTGGACACTATAGGATTCCAGGCCCACTGATTGTCTTGCGCATGCAGGGTTCTCGGGGAGCTGTAATATCATGCCGGGTGCTGATCATTGGGGGCCACATCGCCGGTTTCGACCGTGCGATGGTGAGAAGCCACCTCCGGTTTTTCCGAAAGGCCGGACTCGACCCACGGGTGGCGGCGAGACCACCGCGAGCGTGATGCTCGCGCGTGGTGCTCACTCACCCCGGCTGTACTAGGACTCTCGCTACCCCTGTTTTTCTTGTCTTCTCTTGATACTTGTGAAAATAAGCCACAAGCTTTCCTCTTTCGCATTCTCGTGGGATCTCCCAAATTTCCCTCCCCCCTCACGCTCTCTTGCTGAGGGAAAATGGCTAACTACACCAAGCTCCTATGGTCGCTGTCCATGAATGCTGCCCTATGGGAATTTTGTTCACTTTTTCTGCGTTCAGGTGGTACCTCCTGCCACGCATCGATTTGTGCGAACTCCAAGCTCGCTCCTGTACTCATTGACTACCCCTGTGGGTAAATGAGATTCGGGCTCCCATGAATTATGTTCAGGTCCACAACGACCCAATGAACGAGATACTCCCTAACAACGCGCAACCGAAGAGTACGCTCTCGGTGCTGGAGTAGGCGAAGGACCTCGTATTGGCCGTTGGCAGCAAGGACTACTAGCGATGGCTGAACAGTTCCGTCTGCCGTGTATGGAACCAACAGGCCCACATGAAACACGTCACGTATCTTCATACTCGGTGGAAGTAGCAATCAATATGCCATTGGCCCGATGCGTGCCACAATGGGAAATGACCCAATCCACTTTGGTAGAAGTTTTCTTGCCCCTCACGAATTCAGCCGAAGGTTTTTTGTGCTAAGCAACACTTTGTCACCGATGTCAAATGAGACCTTTGTCGGCATGTGCCTTTTGTTGTTGTCGAGCTGCTTGAAGGTGACCCTTTGCCTCCTGTAATAAGGATTCGATGCGCTTGGCAAAGGCTTAAGCGGAAGGAACCTGTCCTTCTATACTCCCACTCTTCACCAATGAAGAGGGTACCAATGGATGCCGACCACTGTTCAACATGAACGGTGTGAACTGTGTGGACTCGTTCACCAAGTTGTTCATCGCAAACTCTGTCAGTGCTAGGAATTCGTCCCAATCATGCATGGCAGGGTCCACGTACATGCGGAGCATCTGCTCCATAGTACGATTCATGCGCTCTATTTGTCCGTCAGTTTGAGGGTGAAATGTTGTCCACATTTGTGACTCACTACTGAAGTACTCGTGCATCTTTTGCCATAACTTACTAGCAAATTTTTTATCTTGATCGGAGATAATGCGCAACTGGAAGCTGTGGTACTTTATGACATCCTTAAATGAGAGACGAATGGTCTCCTTTGCATTTACGTCAGTGGTCGAAGAAATTAAGTGTGTCATCTTCGTCAAAAGATCCACAACCACTAGTATTGCATCATGGCCATGGGCCGTGTCCGGAAGACTAGTAATGAAGTCCATGTTGTTGCACTCCCATGGAGTCCCAGGAATGGGAAGCTGTTGGAGGAGTCCAACAGGCTTCTTGTTACTAGCCTTGTTCCTAAGACATGGGTCGCATGTCATGCAATACTTACGGACATCGACACTCCATCTTGGCCACCAATAGTGGTCCGAGAGTGCCAGTCCGGTCTTTCGGGGTCCCACATGACCTGCGACGAGCAGGTCGTGGAACTGGGACATAGTCATTGCTCAAAGGTCTCCCGAGTTTGGCACAACAACTTGCTCTCCATGCCAGAAGAATCCTGCCGCCTCCACCAAGCCGTACTTGTCCAGATTTTGAGAGTCTTGAAACCAATAATCCACACAGTATCTCATCCTGATCATATTCAGAAAACCATTGTAATGGATAACATCTCGTGGTGGTTGCCGCAGAGGTACAGGGGGATCTGGTGATTGTACTGTTGATGTTGCAATGGTCATAAAACACCCACCGACCTCTATGGTTGCTTTACCTTCCGCAGGCTGTCGACTTAGTGGATCGGCCATATTGATGCGTCCTTGCCAATATTCCCATGTGCACAAGAATCGGCTCAGGTATTCGCTCCAACGCACCTGTCGTCTTGACAAGTTTGGTTGTGTTTCGAAAAACACCAATGGATTATGGTCGGTCACGACCGTCACACCCCCTTTAGCACCCTTGAGGTAGCAATGACACATCTTGAAAGTGTGTACTACCGCAAGGAGCTCTTGATCCCTAGTCGTGTACTGCGTTTCTGTGGGGATGAGCTTCCGGCTCTCATACGCAACTGGGTGACCGTTTTGCATGAGGACGGCTCCGAGTCCTACTACCAACGCATCACATCGAACCTCCCACGGTTTCGATGGATCCGAAAGAGCTAGGACGGGCACCATGGATAGAAGCTCTTTGACTTTGAGAAAAGCGTTCTCGCAATCAGATGTCCATTCCCAACGCACGTCGTTTTGCGTGAGCCTAGTTCGCGGTGCTACCAGGGTCCAATACCCTTGCATAAACCGTCGCAAGTAGTTTACAAGGGCGAGGAAAGACCGAATCTGCCCAACATTTTTGGGGCGTGGCCAATCCACAATGGCTTAGACTTTTTGTGGGTCGACACGGATGCCGTCCTTGCCAACGATGTGTCCAAGGTATTCGAGCTCATCTTGTGCAAACTTGCACTTGCTCACTTTCGCATAGAACTTCTATTCCCGAAGTATTGCGAGAACTTCACGCAGATGTTCTATTTGCTCTTCCATTGATTTGGAGAAAACCAGGATGTCGTTCAGGTAAACCAAGACATACTATCCGAGTTGCTTGGCAAACATTCGCTTCATGTCTCCTTGGAAGGTTGCCGGGGCATTTGTAAGCCCAAAGCATGATACTCGGAACTGATAGTGTCCCATCTGCATTCGAAACACGGTTTTGGACACATCATCTTCCGTGATGCGGATTTGATGGTACCCTTGGGACAAATCCAAGGACGAAAATGCTTTGGCGTCTTGGAGTTGGTCAAAAAGGTCCTCAATCCGCGGTAAGGGGAATCGATTTCTCACCGTCAGCTTGTTCAACGCCTGGTAATCCACGCAAATGCGTAAACCATCATCCTTTTTGTTCACAAAAAGGATCGACACACCGTACGGCGAGCTACTGGGCTCGATCTAACCTTTTACAAGGTACTCTTTGATTTGGAATTCGGCCTCTTGCCTTTTTGCTGGACTAAGGCGATACATAGAATTGAACGGAGGAGTCGCCTCCGCTTGCAACGGAATCGTGTGGCCCATGTGTCTTTCTTGTGGAAGCCCAGCCGGTGGGTCTTGGAATACATCCGAGAACTCCGCTAATAGAGATTTGATATCTTGTGGCGTGTCTTCCTTCACGTCATCCTCCATTTTCTGCAGCTGCACCAAGAAGTATCAACAACCTTGTCGAATACATCTCTTGATCTACATTGCAGACAAGCTGGCATGGACTTTGAGTTGGGTCGGTAATAATTCCGTACTCGAAATCAACGTAAAGCAGTGGTGTCCTTTTTGGAGGATCAAACGATTTGATTCAATGCACATTAGAGCCTTGTTCTCACGGAGTCAGGGATCGCCTAAGACCACGTCAAACGGGTCAAGAAGGTTGAGTTCCTTCAATGTGACACTCTGTGTGTACCCTTGAAGACAAAATTTTGCTTTACAAGTACCGATCACGGGTACCGTACGGTTGTCACCGACCACAACTGCGCCATTCGATGGCTTGTTCTTCACCCCAACCTGTCAGGTAAAGCCAAGGCTAACAAAAGAGTCGTCTCCTCCAGTGTTACGTTCACGGGAGCACCAGCTAGGTGTCATTTGAACTCTATTGTTTTGTTGCCTCTACTCTTCCGAGTGAACAGGCTTGACGACGACAAGCCGAGTTTTTGATAAACACGGAATCTGTATGACGTGCATTGTAACTCCCATCATCCACCCACTTGAGTCCACATATTGTGGGCACGTGTGAATTTGGCTAGCACCTTCAAGTCCTTAAACTTTACTGGGCCGAAATCGTCGACTAAAGGTACTGCCAACGTGATTGAAATCATTGCTTTGAGGTCATTTGCTTCAAGCACTGTGTCACACAAATCTTGCACAGTGGTCGGTGTCGCCACCACTAAGCATGTACAATCATGCATCTCATCCGGCGATGCAAGGTTTAGTGGGCAATGTCGGTCAGCAAGTGTAGAATGCGGTTCAACAAGAGGAGACAAAACAACACAGAAATTTGAACTCGTCAAAAACTCAAATTTTTTAACATCCTCATCTTAAAACATGAGCCCACACTCGTCATCCAGTTCTACCCCTGAGTGCTCCCCACTAACGTCACTCAGGGATGGGGAAAACCCGCCCTACGGCCTTGTCCGTTACCACGGCAGGGCCCATTGCCGCGACCACGACCCTATCCTCGGCACTGTCCGTGCCCTCCTATCGCACCATCCCTAGGAGATGTTGTTGCTGCAGCTAACGCCGCGGCCTCTTGTCCACCAGTACTAGCCTCAGGGCACTGGGCTCTAAAGTGGCCCGGTTGCATGCAGTTGTGGCAGAGCCCTTCACGGAAGGCTACCTTACAACACTCACGCGCCGCCTGCAGCTTTACATTCTCGCGGCTGCACTTGTTGTTGGGGCCCTTGTGTCCACCACCCTTTTTGGTCGAAGGGTTTGCGTGCTGCTTGCCCTTGACCCCACCTCGCTGTCTAGCTGACCCACTAGCCCCTGCAGCGTCTATGCGCATGTTGCGGCCTCGCTGTGTACGCGCGTTTGGCCGTGGATCAGAGTAGTGCTTTGAGTTTGCCGAATACACTTTGCTCATGTAGTCGCGCAACGCCCACTAGCTTGTCCAAGCTTGGCCAGTGGCTGTCGTGGTGGTCTTGTCCTTTAGCTTCTCGCTGGCAAGACCATCACACAAGTACTCCAATAGCTTGCAATCCGGGTACTTGAAGGTCTGAGTCCCAATGTCCTTGGTGAAGCTTTCGGCTTCCTCCACGAGTGCGGTGAACTCGCTCAAGTAGGATTCGAGCGAGCTGTCCAGCTGCCTGAAGTCTTTGATCTAGTGGAAGGCGCGCTGCGCCTCCTCACGTTGGGTGCACTTCTTATGCATGATCACGTAGAAAGCCTCCCATGGCATGGGCTGCCACTCGAGGTGCGGCTGCTGCGCAGTCCACTCCTTGACCACATACTTGAAGAGTTTGTCTTCAAGCCACGTCGTGGCAAGGTCGCCCCACTGGATGAGTGGAGCCTTGTGGAAACATAGAATGTGCTCCATGCGATTCAGCCAGTCGGTCATTTTCATGCCCTTCCAAAAGATCTCCACATTGTGGAGGAAGGACGTGTTCATGACCGACCCCGAAGTCGTCGAGGTAGGCAAGTCATCGCTACCACCGGTAGTGGCATCCGCAATTGCAGCACTCTGCGCTTGCTGCTGCATCCGCACCTGGGTCATGCTTTGTAATGCCTTGTCGAGGTCGTTGCATTGGTGGCTTGCCTCATGGGCGGCCAGGCGCTACAGCTTGCGATCACGGTCGAGGTCTGTGATGCTCTGCCCGACGTGGGCCAACAGGTTGGCGAAAGCAAACTTGAGCTCTGATACCATTGTAACTAGTGAAGTCTCTGGCTCCTACTATGAAGTCCTCGTCGGAGTTCACAGAATGGCATTTTCAGTCTGCGTCAGGGGCTTAACCCCTTCGCAAGATTGAGGGGCAATGGTCTTCAACGACCAAGAGAAGGGAGACTCGAATGCTTCGAGTCTCCGGAGGCCCATTTCGGTTTTTAACCCTACCCCTGGTTTTGGGACCCAATCCTGGGGTTTTTTCCTTGAACTCGTGTGTTCGCACAACTTATGTTGTTTGTTTTATGTCGAAGTTTATCGCAAACGAACTTCGATTTACGTTTTACAGTTTTGGCGTGAAATTTTTGCGTGCGAGGCACGTTGGCGATTTCGTGCCAGTTCTCTCATCCTCACCCTCGCTCCCCCCATCCCTCGTCCTCGCTTGCTCGTTTGCAAGGAGGGCAAGGGGGGCAAGAGCAGGAGGCCACAAGGCCTTGCACTTGAGGCCCTCGTGGCCCCTCAACCGTCGATCGGGCTGAGGCCGGGATCGGCAGCTGGCGGCTGGCCGGCCGGTCGCTTGTCCGGTTGCCGGCCGTCCAGTCGGCTGGCAGCGAGCTGGCCAGCGGCCAGCAAAATGCTGGCCACCGGCCAGCCCTTGCTGTCGCGAGGGGTGGTGCGCAACCACCCCTCACTTCAGCGAGGAGAGAGGGCCAAACCGGCCCTCCTGCTACAAATACTTTACGAGTAGTGAAAAGAGTATTTGATGAAATTTCTCTGCAATTTCAAGTGTATATACACAAGTGCACCAAAACAATAAAGGGAAAGTTAAGATTTTAAATGCTCCGGGTGAGCAACACATGCATAGTAGCCACTACGAGAAGCTTTTTTTTTTTAGGTTTCGAAGGTGGAGTGAGAATAGTTTTACACAATTCCTAATGTGTGAGATATTGTACGGAGTGGCAAGTTGCCAACACGCACTCGCTATCACACAAGCCCGACACACACAACATCCATGGCGACGGGTGGAATGAGAAGTTGCTGAAAACTCCCTTGAGTTAGTAGCAAGAGACAAGTAATGAGAGTAAGTAGCCAGCGAGCTCTTAGCACACGGTTGACCGGGCCACCCACTTAAGCAACTCAAAGTGGGACCCGGCCGCCACCCCGGGGGTCAAACCAAACTTGTCGATTAAAGGCCGCCGTGGTTTCTCACACCTCAGAGCGAATCAGCATGTGGCCCGCAGGATCAGCAACCCGAGCAAGAACTAAACAACTAGCAAAGCATGTTGAGCACATGAAGCCAGAATCCACATCAACCACGATCGTATGTGGAGCATGCATCTCTCATGTGGTCTTCTCTCATGTTTCAACCATCCAATGGCTCATCACCAAATGTTGAGAGCAGCAAGAGACTTTCTCTACCAGAGCTGAGCATGGTCGAGCCCACCAATCTTGCACCCGGCAGGGAACGCCAGTGATGCATGGCTCCATAGCTTGAGTTCTGCTCAGTCACCTGCTGGAATGGTGTGTGTGTGTGTGTGTGTGTGTGTGTGTGTGTGTGTGTGTGTGTGTGTGTGTGTGTGTGTGTGTGTGTGTGTGTGTGTGTGTGTGTGTGTGTGTGTGTGTGTGTGTGTGTGTGTGTGTGTGTGTGTGTGTGTGTGTGAATGGAAGGAGGCAAGAGGTCACTTACGTGTTTGACACGCAAACCAACACTCCCCCATGACCCACACATGAACAGTCCACACACCACATGAAGGAGCACAGTACGAGAGACAGACAAAGAATGTCAAATCAGCTGGGAACATCACGTACATAAAACAGGCCAACTGCATGCACAACAGCCTTGAACATCCCACTGCTCAGAGCTTTGGTAAGAAAGTCTGCCCGATGCTGACGCATGTCGACCTAGACGACCTGGACCTCTCTTGCGGCAATGTGCTCACGTACAAAATGATGCTCACTGTTGATGCGTTTTGTGTGTGAATGATGCATGCCGTCATGTTCAGTAATCACATTGGTGCTTTGATTGTCCCAGCACAATGTGATGCAATGGATGGGTACGTGAAGCTGCTGAAGCAAGCGAGAAAGCCAGATACTCTCATACATACCTGCGCAAAGGGAAACATACTCAGCCTCACTAGAGCTGCGTACAACACAACCCTGCATGCCGCTTTTCCATGAGATATCGGTCCCACCCACAAGAAAGATATAGCCAGTGCAGCTACGTGCGTCTGCATCATGAGCCCAGTCAATGTTAGTGTATCCATCAACTACCACCAAAGGTTGTGACCTGTAGCACAGTCGTACATGCGTACTGGACAGTGTGTAGCGAACGACATATAGTGCAGCCTTGAGGTGGCTCTGACGGGACTGCATGGAGGACTGAGCAAGGAAGTTGACCGAGAAGGCCACGTCCGCTCGAGTGGTAGTGGCAAGATACATCGGATATCCAATCACACGGAGGTAATCGGTGACCTCGACATTCTCTCCAAGCTGAGTCACGTTGAGTGACTTTAGTAGGCGCTGCCCATTTGGCGTCATAGGTGTCGACGCATTGGGGGAGTCAACACGCATGGAGGAGAAGCGCTCCCCAAGGCTGCAAATGTAGGCGGCCTGGTGTACGTGCAGTGTCCAGCGTTGGCGGTCACGTTCGAGCTCCATGTCCAGAAACACCGGAGATGGACCCGAGTCTTTCCTCTTTTTACGTGGACTGCAACAAGGTTTTGATCGACTGCACGGTGGTGGGGCTAGGTGACGCAATGAGGAGATCATCCACATAGACCAAAATGGCCACGAGGGGCTGCGAGGGTGTCCTCAAAAAGAGCACAGGGTCGACAGTGCTACGACGGTAGCCACCCTTCTCAATGGTGGTCGAGATCTCTAAGTTCCAGCTACGAGGGGACTACTTGAGCCTATATAGGGCTTGAAACAACCGCCAGACCTTGTTTGTGCCGTCTGTGAAGCCTGGGGAATGTACCATGTAGATTGTTGACGTCCGTCTGCTCCAATTCCCAGTCATGCTGGGCGACAAGGCTCAAAAGAGCTCGAAAGGTGGTGTAGCGTCCCACAGGGGCAAAGGTCTCATCAAAATTGACACCAGGAACTTGGGAAAATCCCTTGGCGGTGAGTTGTGCCTTGTACCTGTCGGTCGTGCCATCAGGCATCAATTTCCGCCAGAGTACCCAGCGGGCAAAAACAACCATGCGACCTACAAGGAGATTGACAAGTTTGAAGACCTCATGCTTGTTCAAGGCTGTGAGCTCCTCCTACATAGCCTTTTCCCAGAGATCAACATCAACTCCCTCTCTTGCCTGGTGTACACTTGTAGGCTATGTAAGAAGCAAGGGAAGGCTGCTGGCTACAAAGCACACGGCAACATAGCCAGAAACTGAGGCATCGAGAATACTGTGAAACTCATGAGCAACAAGTGCATAGTCCACTCTTGAGTTAGGGTGGACCACGCTTACAGCAAGTCCCACTACATTTAGGCCAGTGGGTCTGGCAGTCGAGCCAGTTGCAGCAGGGGGTGCACTAGAGCGAGTACGACGTTGAAAGGACCGTGTGGCAGAGCGCTGTGGAAGTGGACGGAGTCGTCCTCCACAAGTGTAAGGCTCAAATGCGGCTGGACATGCATAAGTGACTGGCGGAGTGACAGTCTCACCAGAGACAATAGTCGGCTGTAGAGGCGCCTCAACGACAGCGCGTGATGATGATTGTGCAGAGTGTCAGCAGACAGTGGTGGATCACTAAGAGACTCTGACACAACCTATGAGGATGAAAAAGGAGAAGACTCTATGGAAGGGGTGGATGAGGATGCAGTTAGAGTGTTGAGCAGTGTGTGAGAGTTGGACACGTCAGGTGTATGAAGAGGAGGCTCGGAAGAGGAAGGAGCCGAGTCAACAGGGGGTACCCCCCCGAGACCGGAGGCTGGAACAGACCCACCCCCCTAAGCGGACGGAGCGAGGACAGAGAAGGAGGAGCTATACGGGACAGGTCACGAGGAAAGACGCCCTCGAAGAAAAGGGTGTCACGAGACTCGACAACACGTGCGCGATCGGGGTCCTAGAAGTGCCAGGCTTTGGACATTGCTGAGACCCGGAGAAAAGTGCATAAGCAAGCACACGGGCTGAGTTTGTCATCACGAAGATCCTTGGGGAGCCAGACGGCAACGACGCAGCCCCAGACGCGAGCTAGGTGCAGGTCAGCACGACGGCCAAACCAGCGCTCAAACGGTGTGACATGATGTGGGAGGGGACCGTGCGGAACACAGTTCCAGACCCAAGTCATGTAGGACATGGATTTGAAGGAAAAAATGAGGGAAGGTCAGATGCACTGAGAAGGGTAAGCACACCGTTGGCAAGTGTCCGGTTCCAGCGCTAAGGCACACCATTTTGCTGAGGTGTGTAGGGAGCGGTGGTTTTGACGGTTACACCACGAGAGGAGAGAAAGCAAGAGGTGGGCCCAATGAATTCACCCCCATGGTTCCAACTATAGGCACAAAGATGATAACCACAGGCAACCTCAGCCTGAAGAAGCCAGGACTCAAGAGCGGAGCAAACGTCACTTTTCTATTTGAGTAAAAAGACCCAACGCATGTGGGAAAATTCATCTATGAGGTAAAGAATATAACATCCGACACCCCCAAAAGAGTCATGAGAAAGGCGGCCCATGACATCAGCATGCATCAGTTCAAGAAGATGAGAAGTGCGCGATTCAAACGTGGAGAAAGGAGGCCGATGCATTTTTCCCTGAGCGCAGTCAAGACAGTCAGGGGGACAAGGAGCATGGAACGTAGCAGTATCAAGGCCATCCACGGGAAGCACACAAAGGAGACTATCAATGGCATCAGTGTGGATGTGGCACAGGCAACGTTGCAACAACTGTGCATGAGCAGGTGTGAGAGAATGCGCAACATGCACATGTGCAGCCGTGGAGGGAGAGGGCGCAAATATGGGAACGCGGAAAAGATGGTCACATCGAGTGCCTTGCAGGAAAATGCAGCCAGACGTGCAGTACGAGAAATGAAATTCCTTGACTAGAGGAGAAATCCATGCCCTGGTCGTCGAGCGTCATAACAGAGAGGAGACTCGGCTATAGTGATGGGACATATAGGACGTCCGGCAAGAACAGTTCCCCCCCAGGGCCAACGAAGCGCACAACACCAACCCCTTGGATTGGGAGCAATTGGCCGGAGCCAGTGCGGACAAAGCGAAAAGAACCAACAGGACCAAGGAAGACAAAGGACATACGTGACGAGGTCATGTGGTGGATGCCACCTGAGTCAAGAATCTAGAAGCCACCCAACGCACGAACAGTGGAGAGAAACGCTGCCCACAGCCAGCAAGACAACAAGGTAAGAATATTGACTGCCACTCTTCAATCAACGAAACATCGACGGGAGGACAACCAAGAACGTGACGAGACGCACGGCCACGCAACGCCCCATCAATGACACACGCAAGGGGCTTTGACCCAGAGATTTCACTCTCACCTCCCTGATCACAAAGGTGGCACTGGTGAACGGCATGAGACAGCGCAGCGTCCAAATGACGCTCATCTCTGAGCGGATCCGGAGTGATAAAAACCTCGGAGGATGGGTAAGATGGAGAAGCCCAGCTGGGAAGAGAGTAGGCACCAGACGGGGGCCATAGAAGACTGGCCCGCCATACCCAGGGGGCCAGCCCCAGGGTTTAGGAAGTTGGGTTGAAGCAGCAGTAGTGCTGTAGACAGCGGCTTCGGTGGTGAGGGGTGTGCCTCGACCAGACGAGGTAGGAGAGGCGGCCGCACGAGCGGCGCCCCCAGACCCATTGGAGGAGCGTGCCCAGTGTGCACACATGGCAGAGGTGAGGCGCTTGTTTTCTGGTGGCGACGGACACTTGGGTGCGGAATGGCCGACGGAGCCACAGTTCCAGCACATGACAGTCCTGGTGGTGGAGGAGGCAAAACAGGTGCTGCTGGTGCCTTTGTCCTTGCCACGGCCGGCTTGGCCGTCCAAGCCATAGTTGCCAGTGCCCTTGCCCCTACCTCGGCCACGGCCACCAACCTCCCCCTCCCTTGGTTGAGAAGAGATGTGGCAGACGACAAGGGAGAAGAGAAGGAAGAAGAGGACGATGATGTAGAGGGCATTGCGGTGGTGGCGACTGCAACTGCTGCACAGGTGAATCTGTTTGTTTGGAAGGGCGCTCCACCAGTCAGTGAGGCGCTGGGAGGTGAATTTCCTGAGAGCACCGATGCCTGGGGGAGAGTCAGTCCGCACAAGCTCGATAGCAAGCCGCTCGAGCTCAGAGGCCTTCATCTCCATGAAGATGTCAGACAGGTGAGGGATGAGGCCGTTGACAATAGAGAGAACAACAGGGAGTTGGTCAGGAGCTACTTTGCCAAGGTCTTTCAGGAGGTGCAGGCTGCGGGCCCAGCAGGCATCCGCAGTCTTGTCAGCACGCATAGAGAGCATGTTGAACTGTACTGTGAGGAAACTTTGTCCTACGTGCCCAGTAACAGTTGTGCGGCGCTTAATGAGGGCATAGGCGCCAATAGGGTAATCAGGCGTGCGGCGAGCAGTGTCAGCGTTGCAGGATCCTATCTCATAAGTGAGATCATTGGGTCCAGCGCGAATGAGAGCATGGACAGCATGCACGGAATCAGAGTCAATTGGCACAAAAGGAGGGTTGACAAAAGGGTTGGGCACATGATAGTTCTCCGAAAGCTGCTCACTTTGTGCCCAGGCACTGAAACGGACCTCGCATGAAGCAAAAGAGAGGTTAGAGGTGAAATGCGGTGGTGCTAAGTCAAAGTCAGGTTTGCGTTGTGCTGGCTGTGCATGAGCTTTGGCTGCAGCAGTGCCTGCCGCAGTAGCAACAAGGGAGTTGGAAGTAAAAGAGCCAGCGGTGCTTGATGCGGAAGCGAGAGAGGTAGAGAATGTAACAGCAATATCAATAGCAGCTGAGGCAGCAGGAGTAGAGTGCAATGCAGGCTACAAGCGATTGAGAACGAGATCGGCAATGTGATCGGTGAATTTCTACTGATCACCTTGTTCTGTGCACAACTTTTCCTCTGCAATGTGTTGTGTAGTGTGGGCTACATGAAGAGCAGCACGCTCTTTACGCTTCTCTTCCTGAAAAGCAGCATACTGGTCATCGTCGACTGGCATGGTGAGTATGAGTTACTCAAAAGACTTTTTTGGCAGCGTTCCCCTTGCCCCAGTGGGCATGGGAAATAAGAGAGGGTGATATCTGACTGGATGGAGCTGCGAGGAAAGATTGAATTGCAAGAGCACGGCCACAAGGGAAAGAAAAGGAGGTAGAGAGGAGAATTTCCAAGCAATAGGAGGCTAGAATCTCATCAAAGCTGACGATGCAGAGCAAACAATGGTGGTAGTACATATGTTACAGAAGCAGTGATGACGGCCACCGACGACAAGGAGGTGACGATGAGGTAGGCGAATCCAACAAGAGCAGCGCCTGTGAGGGTGGAGAAGGCAGCCTCAGCTATGATAAAGGTGCGCATCTGGTAGACAAGTAATGAGGACGCAACTGTAGAGGACACCTCAGAGGTGGAGGTCTGGATGGAGACGACATCGCTGGAGAGAGCAGTGGCGGCTTAGGCTTCTGCTGTTGCGACCGAGTTAGCTCCTGCCGTGACATGCGTGGCAATGTTGACTGCAGCGGCTGCAAGAGGACCTTGGTCGATGGCTGTAGAAATGTAGGTTTCAACTGCCCTGCCGGCTGCAGAGCTGGCAGGTGTACGCGCAGCACGCGTTGCAATAGTAAATGTGGACGAGACGGTAGCACTGGAGACAAGTGCTGCTTCTAGGGTAGTGAGAATGTCAGGAGGTCCTAGAGATGCAGCAGCAACCTGAGATGCAGCGGGAGATGCAATGTGATCCGAAGTTGCCTTGGATTGCCCTGTAGGGGCTTCTGGTGCAGCTGATGCTGCCGCTTCTTGAGGAGCACGCTGACTTTGCCGACGCATTCTACGGGCAACGGAAGATCTTACCGGAGACGAAGGACGATGTTGTTTGCGTGGGGACCCCATTGTTGGCCAGTTTTGCGCGGCCGGCAAGTCGTCTGGGTCGGACTGACAAGAGGCCGCGTACACAGTAGCTTCCTCGCACGCCTCGTCGTCTGTTGTATCGTAATCCTCCCCACGGTGTTACCCTGGGCTGTCATGGCGGTGGCGGAGGTGCAACCACGCCTCAAACCTGGCCCTGTCTGCCTCCTCCTCATGGAGGTCAATCAGTTTGTTGAGGAGTGCACGCTAACGCAAGCCCGATGGAAATGTAGATGTAGGCTCCGTATTTGCCAGTGAAGCTAGGGTGGCAGCTGAAGCTACAGAAGCGGCTGCTGCTACTGCTACAAGTTGAAAGAGGATGACACAGGATGTGGTGAGAAGCAGTGAGCGGTGGCCAGAGGGCCTCACTATAGCAGTGGTGCAGAGCCGCTAGGCTGGGGCTTTGCAGTGCTGCAGTGCTGCTAGAATGCAGTCAAGCGGATTCAAAAGGAGTTGGCATCCAAGTGCTGTAGAGCAGCGGAGTAACAGACCTGAGGGGCAGCAGTGCTGCTTGAGATACAACGGACCAAGGCGAGAGTGCAGTGACACCCATAGCTCCGGGTCTGTGGGGCTGTGGAACTGTTGAGAGGCAGTGAGCCGTGGCTAGAGGGCCTAGGCGTTGCAGTGTTATAGAGCCGCAAAGTTGTAGATCTGCAGTGCTACAGTGCTGTTGAGATGCGGACAGCCGGGTCCATAGGGAGTTGGCGTCGTAGTGATGCAGAGGAGCAAGACCGCGGATATGCGAAGCTGCGGAGTTGCTTGGGCAAGGCAGGCCAAGGCAAGAGTGCCGGGGCACGTGAAGCTCCAGAGCTGTGACGTGGAGGAGTTGCGATGCCGAAGAGACTGGGTCAACGGGGCTGAGAGACTACTGGGTTGTGGGGCGATGAAGTTGCGACACAAGCGAACACGAGAGTCACACCAGCGATCGTGCAACCATGGATGTCACATGTGTCGCACCACAAGGAACCCTTGATCAATAGAGCGGAGGGGGATCCCCCTCCTTGCTCTGATACTAGTATGGAGTGGCAAGTTTCCAACACGCACTCATTATCACACAAGCTCGACACACACAACATCCATGCCAATGGGTGGAACGAGAAGTTGGTGAGAAAACACTTGAGTTAGTAGCGAGAGACGAGTAACGAGAGTAAGTAGCTAGCGAGCTCTTAGCACACAGTTGACCGGGCCACGCATTCGAGCAACTTGAAGTGGGACCCGGCCGCCACCCCGGGGTTGAATCGAACAGGTCCGCTAGAGGCTGTCGTGGTTTCTCACACCTCAGAGCGACTGAGCGTGTGGCCCCGCAGGATCAGCAACCCAGGCAAGAACTAAACAACTAGCACAGCATGCAGAGCACATGAAGCCAGAATCCACATCGACCACGAGCGTATGTGGAGCATGCATCTCTCTTGTGGTCTTCTCTCATGTTTCATCCATCCAATGGCTCATCACCAAATGTTGAGAGTAGCAAGAGAATTTCTCTTGTAGAGATGAGCATGGTCGAGCCCACCAATCTTGCACTCAGCAGAGAACGCTAGTGATGCATGGATCCATAGCTTCACTTCAGCTCAGTCATCTGCAGGAATGGTGTACGTGTGAATGGAAGGAGTCAAGAGGTCACTTGCATGTTTGACAGGCAAACCAATAGATACATCCACTAACCGTATTAGAATGCACAATATCCACCACTTTCGCACTTAAAGCTAATATACCCGATGGTCGAAGAAAGGCAACAAGGTACCTAGGAAAAAACCACAAGAACACCATGTTCACCTTTTTTCTAAAATTCATACTTTGGTTGTTGATTCCATCATTCGCTCAGCCATCACTAGCCATAGGCAAACCACGAGAGGGGCGTCACTCTTCTAGTGCTGGCTGTAGACCCACCGCATCCGGGTAAAGTCATCAGTTAGGGTCAGGACGTATTGACTCCGATCGGACAGAGAATCGACAGGAAGAGGACCAAGAAGGTCCAAATGGACAAACTTGAGAGGGAGAAGTGCGCGAGAACGATAGTCAGGATAGGTGCAGCGATGCATCTTACCCTGAGCGCAGAAGAGACAGTCGGTCTTGGGCGGCTTCTTGAAAGAGGCCGCGTCAAGACTGAGAGCGGACTGTGTCCAAATGAGCTTTGACACAGTGTCGGAGCCTACTTGACATCGACAACGATGATGCAATCGTTGGAGGTGAAAAGAAAGAACACCAGTGAAAAAAACACGAGCTGAAGGGGAGGGGGAGCAAGGAGGAGAAGTCCAAGAGACACAATACATGTCATCCACAACAGAGGCACACAAACAATGCTACGAGTGTCAATAGAAGTCACAGTCGTAGAGTCCGCAGTGTGCTCCACAGAGAGTCCCATCAGTGTGTAAGCATGTACAGAAAGCAAACTGAGCTCAAGGTCAAGAAGAAACATCACCTTGGAAAGATACAGGGGGCCAGACAGACCATCGAAATAGACAACCCCAAAAACCTAGACTGTCAAGGACTGACCAGAGCCTGTGCAAACAGAACAAACAGATGCAATAGGGCCGAGAACAACTAAGTCACTACGGCGACAGGTCATGTGAAGAGTGGCACCGAATCGACGATCCAAGTGCCACTGATATCACGACTAGAGGACATCACTTTACAACGGGCAATGGAACACTCGGCCTCAGACGGACGCTGGGCAATAGGTGGGGAGGAACGACAAAGGGCACAAAGGTGAGACTCATGAATCCAATCGGTACAGTCAGGCCCATCATCATCACATGCCGACTATGCCCCCCCACACGAGTCATCACGAGCCACAAGAATAGACAAACTGACAATCTATGAACCACCCGACAATGACAACACACCCGCACCTCCCTGAAAGCGAAATGCCAGAAGGTGTCGCAGCTTGGCAATGGTGCGGTCACGTGGGTCAAGGTCGCCGCTGCTCGCCAGTGGTGAAGCGGGAACTGCTACGGTCGTGGTCGCCGCGCGCCCGGAGGATGTGCTGCTCAACGTAGATCGTAGTGTGTGCATAACCTAAAGCTTGCAAGTAATTGCGAGTGGCTGCTTGCACTCGGTGTAGCGATGAGCGCCTTTGCAGTTATAGTAGTGAATAGAGCTTCCACTCCCACTACCCGATGACGACTTCTCCTGTGACTGTTGCTGGCCCGAGCCGTACCTCCGTCGCCCCTTCTTCCCCTGTGCTACTGTCGCGACACCCTATGTCTGAGTCGGTGTAAACGGGATGGAAGAGGAAGAGGAGGAAGTGACAGAGGATAGAGAAGAAAACTACAAGAGGGACGTCGGTGGTGATGCGACGACTTCTGTAGCAAGGGGAGTCTCTTGATGAGCCACGGCTGCCTCACAGGCGGAAGTCACCTGGAGGAAGAGCTGGTGCGCCTGGGGAAGGAGCTGTAGTGAGGCCAAAAAAAGCTCAAGCAAGGCGTCATTATACCTTGTGAAGATGTCTGTGTGCTCAAGGCAAACTCCGAGCATGATCGTGCATATGCCCACAGCTGTGTTCCTCTTGAGGTCCTAAGGCACGTGTAGATGCGCATGGCGCATCGCCAGTAGTCGGCTGCACGCTCAGTAGGCCACTGAAAAAGGGAGTGAAAGGCACAAATGTGAGCGGCGCGGGTGACGTGTGTCTTTGCAGCAAGCAGGGATAATGCGAGGTCCCAGCCCCCGTGTGGATCAACGCAGGTGCCTGTGCCAGCCTCGCCAAGGAACCAGTGGAAGTCGACAACGGTCTCGCGCGGCATGGCGTAAAGAAGTCCGTGCATCGGCCTAGCCACTGTCAGCACGTGTGCTTGGTCTGTAGTCTGATAAGAACTATGGTAGTAGGGCCACACTCCCTTTGAAGTGGCCAAAACCTGGAAAAGGATCTGCCAACAGTCAAAACCGTCCTTTTTGACATACCGTGAGGATGGTGTCACGAAGTCCTTGGGTTGCCGCTTCGTAGGGAGAGAAACCACAGGCTGAGAAGGACGATGGATGGGGAAGGCACCGGGAAGAGGGAAGTCGCTGGGGTGGAGGTCAGGCGACGATCAAATCTACGGAAAACGAGATGTGTGTGGGGGTCGAGAGCTCGTCTGGAGCGGGCGGAGACTCTCCTACAGCACACGAATCTCATGCTCGAGGGAGTCGCCCTCCAAGCTTGGCATGTCTTGATCCTCATCCAAAGGATCAAGAGGTTGCGGGTAGCACCGAGCTCCTGTCTCCGATGTTGGAGCTGATTGTTGTGTAGAGGATGCAACACTGGCAGCTCCCTCAGAATTCTGCCATGGGGCCATTGACTGACCTCAAAGAAGCTCAGTGAGTGTACGGATGGCGTAAGTTTACTCCCGCTGTAGGCAACACATCTTGTCTTGCTGGCTGCGCAGGTCCTCAATAGCTTGCGAGCGTGGGCTCATGACCCTTGAGGAGGAAGAAGAGGGATCTACTATCCTCTTTCCCTTATGGAAAGCATGATTTCAGCTCCCCTCCTCCTCCCCCCCTTTTTTTGACAACTCTTGCGGTTCTTGCCCCGCTCAGTAGGAGGCGACTGCTCCGTAATAGCCATGCGGAAGTCGTGTGGAAGCTCCGTAGCAGCTTCCGCTCGGCTGCTACTGTCGTAGCTTCGGCACTTGCAGGAGCAGCCGCACGGCTCCTTGTGTAGCTGTGGCAGCAGCTACGCACTGTTGATGTGTTGTAGCGCAGCTGCGCGCTATTGCTCCTGCTGTTGCATGTAGCGGCTACTGTGCGCTGCTGCCACCTCGTGCTCCTGCTCCGTTGCTGCTCTGCTGCGCTGCTGCTGCTAATGCTGTTGTACGCTGCTGTTGGTGCTGCTCAAAGCTGCTGTTGCTGCATGCTGATGCTGCCCACCGTCACCGCGGCTGCTACGCAGCGATGATGCGTGCTGCTCCTGCTGCGTATTGCCACTGTTGCGAGCTGCTGGTGCCGCGGGGTGCTGCTGCTGTTGCCAGTTACCGCCTGTTGCGATTGTGGCCTGCTGTCGCCACTGCTGGTGCCAATGCCAGCAGCTGCTGGTGGCTGCCGCCTGATGCAGGTGTCACCTGCTGCTGCTGGCGGCTGCTGCTGATGCACTCTCATGTGGCTGACGTCGCCGGCAGTCGGGTGACGTCGTCGGCATTCGGGTGTCGTCGGTAGGTCCCTGTGGATCGGCAACTGCGGTGACGCTCACTGTTGTTGCTTTACTGCGTCTTTGCTGCGCAACTCAGCGAGAAGTGTCTCAGTGCTCTGATACCATGAGAAGATGCGTGGAAGCTTCCTAGCGACACAGCCACGGACTAGGTGCCAGTGCCTAGTCAGACTGTGACGACAATCACAGGTCGTGCACACAACGGCAAGGGTCTGGCTAGGAGACACAAGGGAAAGTGTTAGAATGCTTCAATAGCATTTGCAGAGAGAGAATGAAAAATGACAGGTCCGTGGCATAAGTACCTGCCGTGGCGCATTGCGGGTGTCGCACGCGACAATGCAAGATCTTTCCTAAAACCGACCCAAAACCATTGTTTTGGCCGTAACTCTGCGTAGACATGTCAGAACGCCTCACCGTCTGAACCTAGACGTGGAAGATCACAAGCTGGACGCTTTGAATGGTTACATGCATGCATCCGGCATCAAACGGTGTACACAAAATGCAAAAAAATGCAAATCGGGCCCACAACCAGTCCACCGATAAACTCTTGCGCATTGCAGAAAAACTGCAGAAAGTCCCGGGCAGCGTCCATAGCTCTGGAACGGTCTTCGTTCAGCTCCAAGCTGGTAGTCCACCACCAGATGCGGCATTGGTACCACCAAGGTTCGCATCAGGGATCTGCACAAGTATGGACACGGCCGAGTGGTCATAGTGAACTGTACAGGTTGACAGAAAAATCACAAATCGCAACATTAACCTGTGCGGGTGGGCAGTTTTTTCCTTAAATTTATGGCCCACCATGCGTCCAACTTTGGAATTTTACATTGTTTGGACAAGGGCATTTTGGCCTCTTGTTTGGTCCCAACCTTTGGTGTTCTATTTGCAAAGGTTGTGACAATTTCGACCACTTTCGAGAATGGTCGATGGGATTATTGTGAAGTACTTTGATGTTTTGATACTCTTTTGTTGACTTCTTGACGACACTGGACTGTTGTAAAACGGCGCCTCGATATTCTCGAAACCCCCTGATTTCTTGATGAAGTTTCTCGAAAGGACCACTCACGGCGCACATGGTTCCCTCTGCTCCAATGCCAAAAATCCAATACATGCTTCATTGTGATTCTTGTCATGGTTTGTATGCACTCAACTTGTTCGACAATGTCATAGAAGTACACTTACTGCTTACAAAAAAATATATATTTGTCTCAATTGTTTGAAATTTCTACTGTTCTGCACCTCATCCTCATGACCCACCCACGTTTCGCTTGGCGTAACAAGTGGGACAAAACAATTGTTTATAAGGAGGAAGCCAAAAACAGAATTATCTGATTAATTCACACTAGTGAATAATCAACGGGCGAAATAGCTTGCATATCCACATTCCCGAAGGGCGGATCCTCCCATATCCAAATGTGAAATTTCAAGTCCCCCATATCCACGTACTTAAAAGTAAAGAACCCCATATCCGGTGTAGGCTGTGTTAACAGCGCCATATCCACATCGGGCGAAAAAAGTACGCCATACCGGTATGGCATTCTTTTGTCACGGAGGTGGACATGGGGTGTTTAATAATTCATTAACAAGGTAAGTTGGTGAATGTGCAAAAGTTGACTGTCCGTTGTTCTTCAACGGCCGGGTGGAGATCAGCGATCATTTTTCGCCCAAAATTGAGACTGTCCAATAGTTTCGGTGCATGGCGTAATATGTCAGCGACCCCTCCCTACGCCCAGTGCATTATGGGGGATTAGCATTTATGCAGAGGAAACTTGTCGGACTTCCTGTTTGTGTAAACGGTATTCACCAAGGGATAATCGTCCTTTCACGAAACCCATCCTTCAATTCGGCACTCCCAACGGTAAGCCACAGCACGCAAAGTCAGCCAGCAGGCCGTCGCTGTCAATAACCGCCAGCCTATCCACCGTTGACAAGACGTCGCTTTTGCGACGTTCCATGCGCCGACTCGAGATAAGGTAATGAGACTCATTGGTTCGGATAACGTGCATGTACGAAGACGCACGGCGAATCCCCACGAAACCGTGCCACTATGTCTATTTTGTCTATCATGCACACGACGCGTGAAGGATTGGCGGGGAGACTATCGCCTTCCAACGTCCTGTCCAGGGTGTCCGGTGGTCCCGCTTTGGATCCTACTCTCGACTGCTGTCAATAGTAGGATCCAACGCTCCATCATGCTTGTCAGACACTCACCACGCACGGCTGCCGCGCGCCATGGACGCGCTTGCTGACGCCTCTGAGCCCGGTGAGCCTGGGTATCTAGTGCATTTAATCTCAGTTTTACATGTATTGTACCCAGGTCGTCCAAGATGGTTGCCCAGTTGCAGTGGGCTGCGTCTCGTAGGCGTAGGTCAGACGACGCTCCTCTGGTCCCTCAACATCGTGGTCTCTCACGCCTGCACCTCAACGAGCCAGGTCTCGTGCCCCAAACCCCATCCACCCGAAACCTCATGTACGATGACCACTTTGAGCATGAGCAACGTGCACAGGTGCTCCTCATTTCGCAGGAACAAGCAAGAGACACACTGAGGTTGTCTCGCTCGAATCATGTTGATGGTAAAAACTGTACCCTGTTTTCCCCTAGTGTGAAGAATGTAAGGTTATCCATGTGTCCCTTCAATCGTGCCATGTCCATGTTTCTGGTGTAGTGTCCTCGGACGATGAGGCGTCTGGTCACGCCCCAAAGCGCAGAAAGGCAGAGCCTACTTTTCCCGCTGGGATGTTATTCCGTGACATGGCTGAGGCACGAGCAGCAGTGGATGAATACGCCATCACCAAACGATTATTCTATTCGGTGGCTGCGTAGTGAGAAGACGCGGTTCACTGCACGGTGTGGGCAATTCAAGGACAAAGATTGCCTGTGGCTACTCCGTGCCCATGTGGCGCCAAATAGCGTTGGTGTCGTGGTGGACGAGTTTGTCGACAAACACAAGTGTGTCCTGGGTGTTGGTCGCGGAGACCCGGCGAAGACTGTGAAGTGGGTGGCGCAACAGATTGAGTCGACGCTGAAGCGAAACCCCACACCCGATGTGAAGACGTTGGCAGCCATTGTTCGCAAAGCCACAGGCACAGCGGTTGACAAGAATATGATGTACCGGGCAAAGAGTAAGGCGCAAGAAAACATCATCGGCCCCAAAGCCTTATCATGGAGTCTTTTACCACTGTACTGTGAAGAGGTACGTATTGTTCACATTTTCAGTGCATAATTTTTTTCCATGTATTCCTCGACTTTTTTACAAATTGTGTCACGTGGTCTGCAGCTGAAGCGTGTGGACCAGAACACGCATGCAGTCACGGAGGCGACCAAGGAGGGCGTGTTCATCAGGGCGTTTGTCGCCCCAGGTGCTACTGTCCTCGGGTTCCAGCACGCACGTCGAATCCTCATGATGGACGGCACGCATCTCAAGAATGGGCACAAACAGGTGCTCCTCATCAGTCAGTGCTTTGACGCCAACGACAACGCTGTGCCGATGGCGTGGGCCATGGTGCAGGGGGAGAATGAAGAGAATTGGAAGTGGTTTTTGGAGCAGCTGGCAATCGCGTATCCAACGATGGCAGAGAAGGGCACGGTCGTCATTTCTGACCGTGAAAAAGGTTTGTTGAATGCCGTGGCGAAGGAGCTGCCCGGGGCTCATCACACCTACTGGTGCTACCTCTTACAGCAGAGTATAAGGCAGAAGTTCGGGAAGCAAGCTGGGTACTGGTTTTGGCGGCTGGCACATGCTCTCACACCCGCAAAATGGAGGAGGTGTGAAGAACAGCTGCGTGCCGTCAACTCCCGCGTTGAAGTGTACCTCCTTGGAGCAGACGGGGAGGGCAGCATCCCGAAGGAGCACTGGGCCCGGTTGTACTGTCCACTCGGCCGTGGTGGACACACCACCTTGAACGCAGCGGAGTCTTTGAATGCCCGCATCGTTGAGTGCAGGAAACTGTTTCCCTGCTACTGCTTTGTGTCTCTGTACACATGGGTGTAGCGCTTGCTTGCAGACAGGCGCAAACTCAGAAAATCGTGCAAGGGTCAACTTGCTCCAACACTAGCAAAGCGCCTCCTCAACAGCAACGTCCTTGCGCACAACTACGACGTCGTCGAGGAAGGGCCCCACAGTTGCAGCGTGACGAGGACCAGCAAAAGAACGCGTATGGTGAACGTGTAGGACCGGACGTGCACTTGCGATGTGTAAAAGGAGTGGGGGCAATCCTGTGCGCATGCATGCGCATTCGTCATCAGCCGTGGGGGGCAAGCCGAGGCACTGTGTGATGTTGGTCTAACACGCATGGCATACAGGCACACCTACAACTTCCCCATGCCTGGCATCAACCTAGTGTTGCTCAAAGTCCCGGAAGGTGTGCTGTGGCAGCAGCCAGGACCTAAACGTGGACCAGGGCAGCCTAAGAGTGCTCGGTGGGACTGCGAGGACAAGCGACGTAAAAACTACATCTGCCCCCGGTGCAGCCAGAAGGGACACACAAAGAAAAAGTGTACGAATGAGCCTGCTGTGGCTCTTGCAGTTGAGGCAGCAGCCAATGCTCTAAAACGCCGACTACAACGCGCAGAAGATGCCGTGAGGGCAGAGGCCTACGCTGGTAGGTGGCCTCCAGCTGAGACCCAAGCAGAGAGAGAAGCTGCGGCTGTTGCAGCAGAAGTTGCTGATGCTGCCACAGGTACACCCAGCAACACCGCAGCTGGTTCACGTGCTACTGGCACAGCATCACAGAGCATTTTCCTCTTTTCAGACGCCAGTCCAGGGACCAGTTTGTTGGGGATTGGCACAGGATGGGGATGGGTGGGGCAGGCGGGGCGCAGGACCACCAGTGAAACAGCAAACAGAGTTGCTGATGCAGCCTCTGCAGTCGTTGCGGCAACTACAAGGGCAACAAGACCGTCGAGTCGCGCAGCTGACAACGCTGAGTACGACCCCGAGGCAGCAGGCTATGACTTTGCACAGGAAGAGATCTACGACCCTGAACGCCACGTTCTGAGTGACTCGGATGATGAGGAGCTCGAGGACGGCGACCAGTTCACTGACCCGCAGCAACAGAGGGAGTGGGAGGCAAGAACAATTCGTGAACAACAACAAGCTTGCATCATGGACGGGTGGGAGGAGTGCGCAGAGGAGTGGGATGAGGAGCCCGATGTCTTCTAAAAGGTAAGTTTGCCATGTCGTTACAAAACGTGGTCATTAGTGCTCTACATCTCTGACATCTTCAAGGTTACTTATTCCTCCACTCCTGTCGCCATGTGTGTGTTGCAGGTCATGCCCAAGATGGTTTAGGGTTGAAGCACACGTGGTCAGAACAGCAAGGACCAAATTGGAAGAGGAGGAGCTTGCCTTACCTCCTTCACTGGGTCTACATGAGTTGTCAGAGGGCCTAGGTTTTGACCAGGAGGATTGTTGCAGGGCCAGTAAGACTAGGGGGGTAGTGCATGTGGGATAGGGTGCTTGTCATGGGGTGATGAAAGCCATAGTGTTTCTGCAAGTGTTCTTTAGTGAACAAGTGTTAAACCCTTGCTTAAGTGAGTGCAAACCCTACACATAATCACAATATTAAAACATGGAATTGCGCTGGAGGAAATGAACGAAACGAGTATGTTACATGTAGGTATAAAGGACGTGGATTGCCATGTAGTTCATTCTCTTCAACACATCTTCAATTTAGTCTTCTCACTAGCACACCGGCGCAGACAACCATGGATTTGGTGACTTCTTTCCTGGCTGGAGCCGGTGCGACATACATCCTCATGACATGGAGGGATTGGACACCAAGGCCAGTTCACATTGTGAAGGTGTACATGTGTCCTTGTCAACATGGAGTGTGTCTTGTACGACGTGGAGGACTGTGACTAGAGGGCACTGACTCTACGTTTTCGGACACGGAAGACCATGTGCACTTTGTTGACTGCTACCCTGATGGTTGCTGTATGACAAACAACTTGTGTCCTGCCTATGAGATCATGGCCTGGATCCATTCGTTGCCACCTACGGTCCAGTGGATGGCCAGGTCCATTCATCGGAGGATGTGCACACTAAGTGCGCTGGAGCACGAGAATGGATGTACATTTTCAATGCCTAATGTGCAAGTGATAGACACAATGATGTACTTGAAAAGGCCTGGTTGTGCTAGTCAGTGGTACTCTGTGTGATATGTGCAGTGAGGATGTTGTGAATAAGCCCAGAAATATATTCATCGTGTACCCAACAGAACGTACCAGTACATGTGCAACGTTACCCGATGAAAATGGAAGACAGATGTGCAATAACAAACATGTACTCATATGAACATAGTATGTCTTTAGGATGGACGATGAGAAGGCGCTTAGGCAGTGAACGCATTTGGGTATCCGGTTATACAAAGCAAAAGATTAATGACAATAGAACCATGTGTCACACACGCGACAATGTGATGGGATGCATCTGCACCCACGGCTGCCAATCACTTTTCGCGTATACTGTGCGGCTGGTTGGAGCCCGCATACCCACAATCCAACACATGGCGTGAGGACTAGGAGGGTCATGGTCATACATGGCGTCCCAAGCAGCCTTCACGTTGCGCCATGCAGCCTCGGCCTCGTCACATGTTGGTTTGGGTGGAACAGGAATGTCCACACCCCACGGACCGCGTCGCCTATGCTTGATGTGACCCCAGCCGAGCATGGGAGGGAGTGGCCGATCTACGGACACCCGGTCCATGTCCATAGTGGACAACTGGGACCCTATCACGCAAGTTACGCAAACAACCGCAAAGTCATCGGTGAAAACCGCGGGATTTAACATTCAACTGACGTCCTTCGACGCAGTCAGCAAGGGTACGCAGCAATGCATCTTGTTCGTGGCGATGGGCGATGAAACGACCAATCGCGATAGTCAGTAGTACACAATGCGGCGTTCGTCAAAGGTTTCCTGATCGACTGTTCACATCATTGAAGTCCAGTCATTGCATTGTTTCGCGGCATGTACAAGCGGGTTCGAATCGAAGCTCGCGAGATTGTGCTTTCGTATGCAATACAAACCCCTCACCCACCCCAAAAGGATGTTGTCCATATGTCTCACGAGCACAAACAACCTCATGTCGACAGAATCGGCGTTGTCCGTATTCAGAGGAGGTCGCCTGTACCATTGTCGTATAGTTCTTAGGTGAATTTGCCTTCTGTCGGAGGCGCACCGCATAACCGCCAATACGGTTGGGTTCCGTTCACAATGAGTGAATGACAGCGTGCACATCGGTGTGGACATATGGTTGTTAAATTGATATGTTGTGGAAATTATATTTTTTTAAAAATGACAATGGACATGGGGGTAAAAAAGAGCAAAAACGTGGTATGGGAGACAAAAATTCCTCGTTGTGTGGATATGGGGTACTTAAAGAGCGATACATGGATATGGGGGATCTATCGGGAAATCGATGGGTATATGGTCACACCCCCGATAATCAACTGAAGATACAGTTTCAGGCATTCCTGGTGGAATTTTGATGACCCCCCTCCGCCTGGTGTTCTCGAGTCAACGTGGCACAACCTCAAGCGCCCTTGGTTCTCCTTCCTCGTGTTCACGGCCTTCTAGCAGGAATTGCTGATCGTGTTGCTTATGCCCAACTTGCTCTCCTCTCTCTCTGCCTTTTCGGGGGCGCCGGCGCTTGTGCCACCCAGGCCGCAGCTGCCGCTGCTACTGCCGCCGCGGCCGCTGGTGCTGGCGTTGCCGGCTTGACGAAGGAGACAGGAGTGCAGCCTCCATCGCTGCCCCGGCTTCCCGGATGCCGGTCTCCTGTCTCTGACCCGCCATGGAGGCCAAGCCGTACCATCGAGTCGTAGTGGCTTGAAGCGACCCGCCGTTGTTCCAGCCAACTAGGCACGGGGCGTNATTGACCGCCGGCTCTGGCCTTTGGTTGATGGCGAAGGCCGTGGTTGGAGGTCCGCATGCCACGATGTCTCAGTGTGCACCGGACGAAGGGTCGTGCGGCGGCGGTGGCGGCGACAATGGCGCTGAGAGCAGCGCCATGGGTGGGGAACCTCGTGGAGTGGAGTGCCGCACCTGTGCCTCGGTACGCAGCCGCTGCTTGTGCCTACTGCCTGCCTCGCGTATGCTCCACCTGGCTTTGTCACAAAAAGCGTACAAGTTGGGTCTGAGCGTGGGCCCTCACCAGCCAGGGTTTTCCCCTTTCTTCCGTCCTTTTTTTCTCATCCAAGAGATCGCAAACCTGGTTGCGGAATTTCGGACTTCCGATCCGTTCGATTGGCTCACAAGTGCGGACAAGCGCAACCGGTCTTGAACCGCATCCAGCGGATCACACGTGCATCTTCTTCTCACTCTCTTGAAAAAAAAGAAAAAGAAGGGATTGCTTTGGCTGGCTGGCTGTCTTGCCCAGTGGAAGCCAGGACGAGCGCACTATCACGAACTCTCCTCGCTTGCCCGCTCTCGCTCTGGGGCGACTGCTGGGTTCGCCTGGTTAGTTCTGTGGGTAGCATTGCCCTGGGAGTCATTCTCCAAGTGTACTTTTTCTCCCCCTCCTTGCCGGCGCCAGAGCCACGATCGCTGATCGCCTCAGCTCTGAGCGCCCTGTTC